>JAPKLW010001301.1:208870-222927 GCA_026898455.1 Plectranthus barbatus
TGAGCGAGATAATTTTCACAACATCGTTCTGGAGCAAGAAAATAAAATAAATTTTTTGAATAAAGGCTCCAAGGATTTGGAAAAGGCTCTAAGTCATTGGAGAAAGCTGACTGATAAGTCCGGGTTGGGATTTATAAAGGATTTGAGCAAAAACCAACCCGAACAAATCAATGCTCATAAGGGTAAGGGCAAACTGGTAAATGCATCAGCACCAGCTGGCAAAACCAGTCAGTCCCGTATGGCTGATCAGCACAGGAATAATAAGACCAGATACATAGGTGAGTCATCACGACAAAATCCTCAACTGGAAAAATCCTCTGCTGACAGGACGCCAGCATACCCTAAGACGCGGACTAAGCCAAATAATTCTAAGGCAATGAAGTCAGCGTCAGCTACCAGTGGAATCCACGCACAACCTCGTAAGTATGCCAGTCACCAGCATACTTACAAGGGATCCAAATCTCAGAGTAACTCTGAGAGAAGGATAATACCTGATAGGAGGAATACCTATCAGAGGCCTGAGCCCAATCACAAGTTTTCTCAAAGGGCTGTGAAGGCTAGCCATGGTGGTCCACACTTCCAGAGACCAAGAAGGCAACACAATGTACCGGAAAAACATTTCCGAAGCTCTCAGCGGAAGAATACTTCCAAAGGAGTTACACACACAGCCACACCTTCCCAAACCAATCTCATGCATTACTTCAAAAGGAAGGGAAAGGCTACTGATGATATCAGCAAGGTTAAAACCAAGCTGAAAATCACTAAAGTCTGGATTCCGAAAGGAATCATTCAGCGATCTAACCCTGCAGGACCCGCAGATGATCGGGGACCTAAATGAATTCCATTTCTTTCTTGCAGGTACAGGGTCATGCAACACAGCTTCAGAGGTCGAGAGAGTGGATCTTAGATAGTGGGTGTTCAGCTCACATGACTGGTGAAGAGGATCTGTTTGCAGATCTCATCAAGGTCAAAGGACCTCCAGTTATTTTCGGTGATAACTCTAAGGGCAGAGTTATCAGCAAGGGCTGCATCGAGAAGGACGATGTCAGAATTATAAATGTATCCCTTGTTACCTCTCTCAAGCACAACCTCCTGAGTATCAGTCAGCTGTGCGATAGTGGATACACTGTTTACTTTGGGAAATCAGAGTGCCAGATCAAGGACGAGAAGACTGGTGAGATCAAGCTGAGAGGTATTCGGAACGGAGGACTTTATACCGTTGACTGGCAAAGCGGGAAGACAGATTCATGCTTCGTGGCCACCAGTACTATGGAAACTAACTGGCTGTGGCACAAAAGGTTGAGTCATCTGAACTTCAGAACCATCAACTACCTGGCCAAGCATGATCTTGTGGAAGGACTTCCCAAGGGAGGATTCAAGAAGGAAGGAATTTGCAAAGCATGCCAGCAGGGCAAGCAAACTAAGAAGTCCTTCAAGAACCAGTCGCCAGTCTGCCCCAGTACCAGTCGGGTACTCGAGTTGCTACATATGGACCTCTTTGGACCAGTAGCACCTCAAACCATTGGAGGAAGACGTTATTCGCTGGTGGTAGTCGATGACTACTCGCGCTATACCTGGGTAAAGCTTCTCAGATCCAAGGATGAAGTGAAAGTCATTCTTCCAGATTTGATTGTCAAAGCACAGAAACAGAGAGAAGCTAAGGTAAAGCGGATACGATCGGACAATGGGACGGAATTCTGCAACAGTCTGCTAATGGATTTTTGCGCGGAAGCCGGCATTAAGCATGAAAGATCTGCACCAAGGCAACCGCAGCAGAATGGACTGGCAGAACGTAGGAACAGGACGCTGAAAGAAGCGGTCCGGTCCATGCTGGCAGAATCCGGCTTAGGACAGAGTTTTTGGGGAGAAGCGTTGGTGACGGCTTGCTATACTCAGAATAGAAGCGGGATCAACGACAGACTCAAGAAAACTCCCTACAAAGTTTATTTTGGTCGTAAGCCTTCTCTAGATCATCTTCGTGCTTTCAGTTCACCATGTTATGTCCATAATAATGGTAAGTCGAAGTTAAATGCTTTTTCTCCTAAAGCTGATGAGGGTGTCCTTGTTGGATATGGACATCCCTCTCACAAGGGCTATAGAGTATTTAACAAGACCACCAAGCTTGTGGAAATAACATGCAATGTTGTTTTTGATGAAGCTACTTTAGTGCGCAGGACATTACGACAACTGGCTGAAGATGTTCCTGAGGTCAATGATGTCGTTGATCAGTTGGGCAGGAATTCTTCCAATGCTCAACCAACTGGTTTGACTAGACCTATGACTGGATCATCTTCACAACCAGCATCCTCGGTTGCCCATCAGCAATCCGGGAGGGTCGGTGATGCAATTGACCTTGCTGAGACCTTACACTCAATCTCCTTGAGTGGAACTGGCAATAATCCAGGGGGAACTCCGTCTGGAATTTTTGAACCAGAAATAGCTGATGAACCAGCTGGAGTGGATGCACCAGCTGACGAAGAGACTGTTCCGACTGGTGAAGGTCAACCACCAGTTGCAATTGCTGCTCCGACTGGTGAAGTTCAGGAAGCACCAGTCATCAGGACAGAAGAACCAACGCCAGCAGATTCTCATCTTCCCAAATGGCTGAGAAATCACCCACCCGATGCTATTCTCGGTGATCCAGAAGTTTCTGTTCAGACTCGACACGGCAGTGCGCTCCTAACTTGTTTTATTTCTCAAGTGGAACCTACTTCCATAGGAGTTGCGCTAGAATCAGCTGATTGGATTAATGCCATGCAAGAAGAGCTTGCGGAATTCACTCGCAACAATGTTTGGGACTTGGTAGAGAGACCATCACATCAGTCAGTGATTGGCACCAAGTGGGTTTTCAAGAACAAGCGAGATGAGAATGGCATTGTAATCAGAAACAAAGCTCGTTTAGTCGCCAAAGGTTACAAGCAATGTGAAGGCATCGACTTCGACGAGACCTTCGCACCAGTTGCAAGAATGGAGGCGATACGGCTGTTCCTTGCGTATGCAGCGTATCATGGGTTCACGGTATTCCAAATGGACGTGAAGAGCGCCTTCTTGAATGGCGAGCTAAAGGAGGAAGTATATGTCGAACAACCTCCAGGCTTTGAAATAGGCACCAAGGTGTACAAGCTGAGAAAGGCCCTGTATGGATTGAAACAGGCGCCCAGGGCTTGGTACGAGACGCTATCACAGTTCCTAATCAGTAATGGATTTAGGAAAGGGAAGATCGACAGGACTCTCTTCATCATCAAGGATGCTGATGATATGCTGATGGTGCAGATATATGTCGATGACATTATATTCGGGTCAAAGAATATGTCTCTCTGTGAGAAATTTTCTCAACTGATGCAGAACTCATTCCAGATGAGTATGATGGGCAAATTAACATACTTCCTAGGACTCCAGGTCCAGCAGTCAGCTGATGGGATTTTCATTAATCAGCGGAAGTATGCCAAGGATCTAATTCAGAAATATTGCCCAGAGAAGACTAAGGCTCTCAGAATACCGATGAGCACCAGTTGCCAGATCTTTCTTGATGAAGAAGGAGAATCGGTTGATCCTTCCAGCTACAGAGGTATTATTGGATCACTTCTCTATCTGACAGCCAGCAGACCCGACATTTCATACTCAGTCGGAGTGTGTGCCAGATTTCAAGCCAATCCAAAGAAGTCACACATGGAAGCTGCTAGGAGAATAGTGAAATACCTCAAAGGAACTGAATCACTTGGGTTATGGTACCCCAGGAATGATGAGCTTACACTCATTGGGTATTCAGATTCAGATTTTGCTGGATGCCGTATAGATAGAAAAAGCACCAGTGGTACGTGTCAGTTTCTAGGACACAAGCTAATCAGCTGGTTTAGCAAGAAGCAACACTCAGTTGCTACATCTACCACTGAGGCTGAATATGTTGCCGCTGCCAGTTGTTGTGCTCAAATTCTCTGGATCAAGCAACAACTGGAAGACTATGAGGTGGACACTGGTTGTGTACCCATCTATTGCGACAACAGCAGCGCTATGTGCATAACGAAGAATCCGGTTCATCACTCTAGGACCAAGCACATAGATATCCGACATCACTTCATACGTGATCATGTCGAGAAGAAGGATATCAGCGTAGAGTACATCAGAACTGACGATCAACTGGCTGATGTTTTCACCAAACCTTTGCCAGAAGCAAGATTCAAGGAGTTGTGCATCAAACTCGGTCTTATGGAGATTGATGCAAGCCCTAGTGTTGAGGAAGAATGAGTTCCAGCTCTCATTCTGTTCTTGATTTTCTGAAGGATGCTGATTAAGACTAAGTCCAAGCTCTTAGTCATCACGTTTTCTTTAGTGGTGGCTCAAAACCACAGGTGGTATCTACTGGCAGGTCTTATCCCATAAATGGCCAAGGAAATGAGTCCCAGCTCTCATTTCATATTTGTCAGCAGACAAACACCATCAGCAGAAGAAATTGGGTCCCAGCTCCCAATTCAAGCGATGGTGAGAAGATGGATTCCTGAAGGAGAAGATTATGCGGAATAAAATTGAGTCCAAGCTCTCAATTTTCTTAATCCTTCAAGTTGTCAGCAGACAACTGGCGAATTTCCTACGACTGATAGAATTGAGTTCCAGCTCTCAATTTATCCAAGTACTCGGGTGCCAGTCGTAAGTACCAGTTGTCAACTGGTAAGGAGGCCATGCTGACAGGGGGAAGTGTTCAACTGGCATATCCTGCTGATGACCAGTTATATTACTGATGACCAGTTGAGTCCCAGCTCTCAACTGACGATCTCTTGAAGTCCAAGAGTCGTGCCAGCTGTCGCAGAAATGGCGGGATTGTTCAAATCCTCTTGCGTGTGCGTATCTCAGAATTTAATGCGGCATTTAATGCCACATTTAATGCGCACAGTGACTGCGCGGTCAAAAGCACTCTCGCGACCAATCAGCGTGTGCCATGTCAGCTACACGCTCCATCCCACGTCAGCACGACCACGCAAGTCGCCTACAGGGAATCGTGCCTGCTGATGACCGTCGATTCTCACTTTTGACGAATTAATCCCGTCCATCCATCCCAGCATGCACCAGTATAAATAGCCTTCATTTATGATCGGGAAAACTCTTATCATTCCTTCATATTTTTCGAACATATTTTCCGATCATCTTCCTTAATCTTTCCAAACACTTATTCCCTGAAAATATGGCATCTTCATCCAAACCCGCTGCTGATAAATCATCTTCTTCTACTGAATCCTTAGACTTACCATTAGCCGAAGCCCACATGCCTACTTTTACAGGCATCGTGAAGGAAGAAGACATTGATTATACCTATCCATTCAGCAAGCTCGTTTCGCTGAATAAAGCAGCCACCCTACATCGCCTCTCTCACGCACAGATTCGCACAGCCCAAGTTCAGAAAGAGAAGATTCTGAATGACAAGCTGGCCGAGAAGCATTTCGGCGAGGAGCTGATGGAGATGATCGACCATGAGCAGCTCCGACCATACCTGACGGCCACTCCCAGGACCTTCCACCCTCATCTGGTCGCCGAGTTCTATGCTCACGCGGTGATTGCTGACGACAGGAAATCCTTCACCACATCGGTGTTCGGACACCTGATCACCATCGATGTAGAGTACCTAGCCAATCTCTTTGGGCTGAGGAGTACTGGTGAGGAGGTAGCGACGTATTTCAAGGACGATACGGTGGAGTTCAGGAGGAGGTGGACAGAATGGAAGAAGCCAGAAGTGACTGTTTTCAAAACTGGCATGAAGAAGTCAGAGATGCGAGATTATTGGCAGATGGTATGCGACATTGTTGTGCGCATGCTCCAGTGTGAGGTCGGCTCCTATGCCGAACTGAGCCTGAAGAAATTCTCCATTATGTGCGCGCTGGAGTACGGCATATATGGCAACTGGGCCGAGTTCATCTTCGGGCGGTTGCTGGAGAATGTAGAGAAGAACAGTACGGTGAAGGCTGAAGGCAAGTTTCTCCACGCAGTGTCTTTTGGCCTGCGCATCAGCCACATACTGGAAGTGGAGATGGGAGACCGGATCGACCGAGGGGAGCAACTGGTCGGATCCGATTTTATCCCAGTCACCAAGATAAAACTTCCGGGCCCCGACTACAAGAAGCCACGCCGGCTGAAAGGGAAGATGGCTGTGGACCCCGATGAGTCTGTTTCTGAAGAGGATGCAGAACAGACATGGGAGGAAGTACCAGCGGTGGCTCTCCCACTGCCAGCTGCGGCCAAGGATGAGCTGAAAAGGAAGCTAGAGGTTGAATCCTTATTCACCTCTATGGAAGAAGCAGTGGAGAAGGCAACCGGCATACATCCTCGGGCATCAGCACAAGAGCCAGCCCCCAGGCCCCCTTCTAGCAAGAAACCCAAGACCTACCAGCGCCAGCAGCCCCAGCCAGCTGCTGCCTATGACCCTGATTCAGGAAAGATCTCCATACCAGTCAAGAAGTCCGTTCTTGGACTGACTAAGGAGGAGACCATCGAGAAGATGACCCGAAAGAGGAAGAGGGTCCAGACGAGAGCTCAGAAGCTGGTGGAGCAAGCCAAGAAGGAGCAGCAAGCTTCCATTGTGAGGAAGAAGCAAGCTCAGGCAAGGCTGAAGGCCTTGGCCGACCAGCGGAAAAGGGAGGCTGAGCTGGCAGCCCGCGATGAAGCCTTCACAAAGATAAAGGCTGAGCAAGATTCTCGACGTCAGGCGCAACTGGCGGAGGAGGTGCACCAGGTGGCCAAAGGCAAATGGGAAGTTTCTCCAACTACAAGTGCAAGGCCACCAGCACCAGCTCCAGGCCAGATCCTCTCTGAAGAATCCTTCACGCGCCTGATGGTCATGGGAGCTGAGGAGGACGTACTATCTCTAGTAGATATGTACAAGCCTGAGGAGGATGTGCCTCAAGTCCCTCCACCCGCGCAAGGGGGTGGTGGAGGTGAATCTGAAGACCCACTGGCCGCGCAAGGGGGTGCCAGTGGAGGAGTTGTTGAGCGGGCGACCACCCCGGAAAAACTGGCGAGTTTCTCGGATGATGAAGAAAAGCCAAGGGCCGAGGAACCAGCTGCTCCAGCTGAGGAGGTGATACATCACTCCATGGTGCAAAGGATGGAGCCCAGGGATCTATTCCCTAATTTTGAAGACGTGGCTCGTCATCCTGCCAGTCGTCCACACATCGCAGAAGCTTCTACATCTTCTGGGCGACCAGCAGCATCCTCCCCAGCGCCAGCACGACATGTGCGACATGAAAGGAGGCCATACATGCTCTGTATCCATGAGCATCAGCTGATCGATGAAGACATCTTCCGCTCGAGGGCGACAGGGGTACATCGGTGGGAGCACCGCGGGGCGATGGCGTTTCAAAATTCACGAGTGCCTGAGCCATCAGCATTCAATATCATCCCCATCAGCGGACTCCCCCACCAGTCGGTATACGCTTCGAGGATCTATGACTGGTGTCTGCCCCTGCAGCCGATGGAGTACTTCAATTCCACTCTCTATGAGTATGCTGAAAACATCACGGCGGAGGTGGAGCATGCCGTTGATGACGAGATGATAACCAGCTACCGAGGACTGTGGAGGGTGAATCCGGAACTATTTCTGGAGTTCCGGAGGTGGAGGATCTTCGACCTATGCCAGCGCCAGCTGACAGTAGAGAAGCGCGCTGTTCTGTATGCCAGACTAGGGCTTGGTTACTGGAGATCAGAGGAGGCGTGGGCGAATGCATTCATGGATTCTGATCCTGAAAGTCACCAGCAGCTGTCTACCAGGCGAATCAAGCGCCGTTTGAGGAAAATTGCAGAATTCAGACAGCTGACTGGGACTTCCGGCCTCCCTAGGCCAAAAATGGTTAAGCTACCATTCCTCCAGTTCCAGCCCACCAGCCGTGGATACCAGCTGATCTACGCGCTCTGCCGCTTGAGGGTCCTCACCGCTCTCCCCAGGATCCCTCCCTATTTTGCTATTCTTTTTTATATGGCTGCCAGCGCTCTGCTGGTAGACCACATTGTGGAGGAGGATCCCTCCAGAGGTTGGTGGCTGACCACTGCCGTCCCATCTGTTCCTATGGTTTTGGGCGACCTTGTCCCTTATCATGAGGACTGGCAGCTGGTGGATTTCACAGCCCCACCTGTTTTTGAACAAGGCCCGCCAGCACCAGCCGAGGTGCTCGCGGAGGAGCCAGCAGCAGCCAAGGTACCAGAGGAGGAGCCAGCCCCAGTGGCGGTACCAGCTGCGTCTACTCCAGAGATGGCTGATACCGCACCTGATGTGCCTTCCTCTTCCATGGAAGTATCAGCGCAGCCAATCTCTGAAATTCATCCTCCTGCGCAACTTCTTGCTTATATCGACGCCAGGATGGATCAACGCTTCGCCACTTTCCAAGCTGATGTAACGCAGCAAATGGAGTCCGTCACCGCCGGTGTTGCCACCTTTTTGGCGCGGATCCAAGAGGGGGAAAGGGCGCGAGCACTGGCTGAAGAGAACAGGGCCAGAA
Source organism: Plectranthus barbatus (assembly GCA_026898455.1). Classification (NCBI taxonomy): domain Eukaryota; kingdom Viridiplantae; phylum Streptophyta; class Magnoliopsida; order Lamiales; family Lamiaceae; genus Plectranthus; species Plectranthus barbatus. The sequence continues at coordinate 217,348 of JAPKLW010001301.1, forward strand.
TCATTGAGGAGGAGAGACGCCTAGCAGCTGAAGAAAGGCGAATTGCTGCTGAAGAAAGGCGGAAGAGAGACCAAGAAATGGCTGAACTTACTGCGATCCTGAGGACTATCACAAGTGCTCGAACTCAGTCACCAGGATCATCCTCCAAGCCATAGTCTAGTCTCCTTATGTTTTTGTAAGTAAATCTGTTAGACTAGTCAGTTATCATTCATTGTACATGTAATTGCTAAATCTCTAATGGAATGTTAACTGACAAGTTGATGACAATCTCTTATTGTCCAACAATTGTCTAAGTATTTACTTACCAGCTGAATTTACACATCCAGTGTAATCAGCACCAGCACTCATCTTGCATGTTAAATTTATTTACATGCTTATTTGCTCTGATCTTAATTTCCATATTTTTTAACGAGCAATATCTTTCCTTGGTTGAGGGGGAAGATTTCTTTTACTTAGAGCTGATGTTGAGGAAGTAATTTCATGGGTTTAGATCTGATAGGTTTCACTTGTAAAACCCTGAAATCCTTTGTAACTCTCCTCATCAGCTGAGTGCTCGCTGGTTAGGCTTTGATCGCACCAAAAAGGGGGAAATTGTTGGGAAATCTGTCTAAGATTTCCTTTCCCAGTAGCTTACTTGATTAGATTATAGTTTTGGTGGATCAAATCCTAAGTCCTACCAGCGTCAGTTGTCTCTACATAGCTCTAGTCTCAAATGTAAAGTCCTGTTTAGGTCTATTGAGTTGTAAGTCGCAGCTGATCAAGACTCATGCTGACACTGTTCACCAGCATGAGTAACGCTTACCACTAGCTACTGTTCACCAGTAGGGAAAAGTTTCATCAGCAGGCGGCTGACAAAGACTCGCGTTGACACTGTTCACCAGCGGTGAGAAGTGCTTATGACTGGCTACTGTTCACCAGTTGGGAAGGGTTTCGTCAGCAGGCGGCTGACAAACCTCACCAGGAGAATACGTGTTCTTACACTATTCACCAGCGGTGATTTCACCAGTCATGGGAGATTCCGAGAAGAATTAACATCCAGACTTTTGGTAGACTTTGATGATGTCAGGGCAAGTCACCAGCAGAGACTGCCAGCACAAGATCACCAGTATGATCTACCAGTCAGATGTTACCAGCAGAATTCCAGATTCTCTCTCCCCGCGTAGTAGAGACAAGAAGAAGATACTCTGAGGAATCGACTGACAAAGGATGACTTTAAGGAAGGATAACTTAAAGTCTATCAGTCACAAGACGCCAGTCTTATTCCTCGGACTGACTAATAGAGCCGTTCTGACACAAAGAGATCTGTGTCAGATAAAGCGGTCAAAGGTATGGTTCCTTCCGGAAAAACATACCTGCCGCCGTCAGATGGACATCCGAAGTCTGACAACTTTCCGGATACGTCCAAACGGCTAGAAAGTTTGAATCCGTTCCTGCGGCTATAAATACGTCGCAACCACCAACATTCAAACTTCTTCCACTCATCTGCTCAACCACCGAAAGAACTGATATTACTGCAAAATCGCATAAAGTACTTTCGAGGCTTTTCATAAAGCTTTCCGTGTGTTGATTTATCAAACACGAGACTTCAAGCTCCAAGCTTGTAAGTTAAAGATCTCACTTGGTGTTCTTTCTCCTTCGAGAGAGTTCACAGCAGCTCCTGTGCTTACCAGCACTTGAGTTATTACGGGCATTCTGCCGTAGAGACCGTTACGTTCTTGGGAGAACTAAAACACCCAGCTTGCTGTGGAGGTTGAAGTGACGTGCTCGCACTCCATCAGCTGTGAAGAGTTGAAGAAGGATTCAGGACCGGGAGCGGTTGATCTAGTGAACTGGTGGACGAGGCATTCACCAGCTAGAGATAGATCGTAGGACACCTGTACCTGATTACTCTTAGTGGAATTTCCAGTGCTACGACTGGAGAGTGGACGTAGATCGATTGATCGAACCACTATAAAATCCTTTGTTATTTATCAGCTTTCTGCATTTCATTCATATTTTAAACCAAGCACTCAAGTGCTGGTGTATATCCTGAAACTGATATATAATTGTGCAAACAAGGCAAAAATATTCTAAGTGTTGAATCACCAGCTGACCAGTCACCAGTTGTCAGCTGCGTACTGATTAACCAGCACCAGCTGACCTCTTTTTCACACATCTTTTCACCACTAATTTATCATATCTTATCACCAATTCACCAATCAACACCATACATGCCACAACTCAAGACACGAGTGAGACAATACTTTTCTTAATCTCATAGACAAGGAAAGAAAAAAATTGTACAGACTCAAAGTGGCTAACTAGGGAAAATTTTATTGTGAAGGGATAGTGTTTAGAATATTGGGTTAATGAAGATGGCCTAAGATCATTTCCTAAACTTGTGCACACTATGCAGTCTCAACACAGAAAATAGGCAAGTTCTAGAGAAATCAAAACACACATGTGAATCTCACATCAAACGAAATAAAGGCTCAAATTCTCACTCAAGGATTCAAAAAATTTTCTTCCACAGTCAATTTCAAATCAGCTCAATCAGCATGCAAGTATAAGTGTCAAATCAGTCCTATCATGCGGTATTCTACATTCATAGGCATCTAACCACAATCTCCATCAATTCAATACTCATCCCTCCATCAATTCTAATCTCACAATCTCATTCAGGTTACCTCAAAACTCAAAATTTTTCCCCACAAAATAGTATTTAATAGAAAAGTACGAAAAATAAAAGACAAAAAGCAGAATAAATAAAAGATAGGACGTTCCATCTCTTGTCCACATCCCTCCAAACTTATTTCCAACTCGAAGAGTGGAATAAGTTTGAAAATTAGACAAAAGAGGGAATGATACCTGGTAGTTGATCTCAGACATCAACTTTTTTATCCCCCGGAGTCTTCAATCACCATCAGGGTGGTCGGGTCCAGACAGGTCTTTTCGCGACCCCCTTTCCATCTTTGTTCTTGATAACTTGCATCCCCTATTTCTTGGTGTCTTTTTCCAGAAGGACCTTGTGCGTGCATAATGTGGGGTTGATCCCCTTGATGTCTCTCAATGTCCCCCCAATGGCAGACTTGTACTTCCGTAGAACTCGTAGTAATTTTTTCCAACTTCCCATACCTGAGGTGTGCCGGAAGCATCTTGAGTTCCATAACCAGTGGATCAGAGTTAGATAACAGCTTTCCCAGGTTTGCGTCGGTTGATATGGATGAAATTGTCGCAATCCCTTTTCTACGTCGCGCTGCTTTTTCTGATGAAAACTCCGTGTTTGACTTCCTTTGTGCGTCGATCGACGTGATTGTTATGTCGATCGATGTGGCTCCTAAGGCTACGTCGATCAACACACGGTGTGCATCGATCGACGTGGAGGCATTTCCACATTTTCCCTTCTTTTTCTGGCTGCGTCGGCTTGGAAACCGCTCCCGTTTGTTCTCTTTTTCATGTGTTATTCCCTTGGATACGTCCATCTCCATCACGCAATCCACAAGCTCATCGTCCGCCTTATCCAAGTCTGAAGAAAAACACAAAGAGTGTAGTAAGCATTTCTCCAGAAAGTCCGGATCAGTTTTAAGAGAAGGAAAGGGAGAGGAAATCACCGGATTTAAACAATTGATCATATGGCACTCTTCCTGGTAGCTCCCTTCATTACGCTTCTGTACTGCTTTTTAGATGGGGAAGGTGACCGAATCATCATTAACTCGGAACGTCAGTTTGCCATCTCAAATGTCAATCAATGCTCCAGCAGTCTTCAAGAAAGATCTCCCCAAGATAAGTGGGATGTTGTGGTATTCTTCCATGTCAAGCACCACGAAGTCTGCTGGAATGATGAAGTCCTTTACCTTCACAAGTACGTCTTCTATGATGCCTCTTGGGTAGGACACCGATCTGTCAGCCATCTGCAATGATATGGTCATTGGTTTGATGCTCCCGATCTCTAGTCGCTTGAAGATTAACAATGACATTAAGTTGATGGATGCGCCAGAATCGCAAAGGACCTTCCCAAAGGTCTCTCCTCCAATGACGCAGGGGATCGTGAAGGATCCCGAGTCCTCTCTCTCCAGCGGCATCTTCTTCTGAATAATTGCGATGCATCCGTCGAACAAGTTGACCCTCTCGTGCTCCATGAAGGGTCTTTTCTGAGAGACCATATCTTTCAGAAACTTGATATACCCCGGTATCTCTTGTAGTGCCTCAATCAGCGGGATGTTGATGTTTACTTTCTTCATGTTCTCCAAGAAGCGTGCTTACCTCTCGTTCATCTTCGTCTTTGCAAACCGCTGCGGATATGGCAAAGGAGGTTTCTTCGGTGGCAGAATGGGAGTGAACGTCGATCGACATGGATCAGTGTCGATCGACGTGGCCTTTGGTGTTGTGTCGATCGACGGGGCTGCGTCTGTGACAGCTTCTTCGTCCTTCTTTCCCTGCCTACTTTGGCCCTTCATACAATTTTCCCCCTCTCAGAGTGATGGCATTCACTTGGTTCCTCTGATTCTGATTCTTGGGGTTAATCTGAGTGTTACTCGGAAGTTGCCCCGACTTGTGCTGGGCTCCGAGGGCATCGGCAATTTGGTTGACCTGGGTTTTTATAATTTGTACATGCTTCTGCACCTGGTCTACTTTAGTATTCACGCCTGCAATTTCTCGCTCCAATCTCTCCACTTTGTCAGTAGACCCTTGCATGAACTTAGCCAAAATCTGCTCGAGATTTGGCTTCTTCTTCTCCACCACTTCTCCATCTTGCACTACAAACCCAGGTGGTGGTTGCACCGCAGCTTGGGGGTTCGCGTAGGAAAATCCAGGATGGTGATTATAAGTGTAGGGCTGGTTGTGCTGCTGATATCCTCCACGGTAGTTGTTTTGATAACCACCCATTTGCATGAAATTTACAGCGACACAATCCCCTTCAGGCGGAGCTTGCACTGGCTCTATTGCAGCAACTGCTTTCTCCTGCTTCAGTGCAGCGAAGTCTTCCCTTAGCTTTTTCAGCTCGGTTGCCAAATCAGGTTGTTCGGCAACTTTCTCCACCACTTTCTCGACCGCCATCACAGGCCGAGTTCGACTTGAGGACCACCGTTGAGTGTTGTTGGCCATCTTTGGAAGAATTCCATGGCTTTCTTTCCGCTTTTTGTCATGATGGTGTCTCCTAGTGTGGTGTCCACCAACTTGACGGTCTTATCATTGAGTCCCTCGTAGAATGCTTTTGCCTGTTCTCCTAGCGGAAAGCCATGTTCGGGGCAAGATCTCAGTAGCTCTTTGAACCGCTCCCATGTCTCACTGAAACTCTCATCGGGTCTTTGAGCGAATCTGATGATTTCCTTCCTTCTCTGCCTGATGACATTCGGAGGGAAGAAGTTTTCCAGGAATTCATTCCGCAGTTCAGACCATGTACTTATACTTTCTTTGTCCAGTGCAGTGAACCAAGACTGTGCCTTATCCCGCAGAGAGAATGCGAACAGACGCATTCGGATGGCACTCTTGCTGACTCCTCTGATTTTGACAGTATTGCAGAGCATAAGAAACTTATCCAGATGTGCATAAGGATCCTCTGTAGCTCTTCCTCCAAATTTATTTTGCTGCACCATCTGT
>JAPKLW010001302.1:8814-127302 GCA_026898455.1 Plectranthus barbatus
AAGGCTAAAAATATTCTAAGTCTTGAGCTACCAGCTGACGAGCCAGTCGCCAGTCAGCTGAGTACGCAGAGTGCAAGTTGACTTACCAACTGACAAGGTCCCAGTCAGTTGGTTATCCAGCAAGTGCAAGAAAACGATTATCCACATTTTCCGCTGCTAAGTTATACCCTGATAATCCGGGACCAACACACAAGAACCATAATGTGCACATGAGATAGATACAAACCAAGCAACAGTAAAGGGGGTTGTATATGAATAAAAAAAGTCCAAATTCTCCACAACTAAGGCATGCCCATTCCAAATTGACCACCCAATCATGCAATTAACACCAAAAACAAGTGCAAAACATAAATCAATAAGCAATGTAAGCAAAATTTGCAATTTAGGAAGGTATAATTTGTGCAAGAGTAAAGGGGGTTCCAATGGAATCCTCAAATCCTAAAAAATCCACAAATATCAACAATTGAGCATCAAGGAACTCATATCGAGTCTCCTACAACCTAGAACGAACCAATTCAATCCAATATATGCAAGAAATCAAAGCAATAATCACAATTGCAAAAAATCTAGAAACTAGGGCTCAAAATCTTAAATAATTCACAAAATAAGGTAAAAACTATAAATAATTCGAAAGGAGAGATGGGAAGAGTGTTCACCTCGGTTGTTAGGGGTGAAATTGAAAGAAAATCGAGTTGGAGGAGTAGGGGAAGAGAGCTGTGTGCATGTGTGTCGTTCGAAAGAGAAAAGAATAAGAGAAAGAAGTTGTTCGTGTGTTTTTAAAAAAACTTAGACTTTGCGTCTATTTCGATCGTCAGCACGCCTGTCGATCAAGAGGCACGCAATTTTCTTTTTTTCTTTTTTATTTATTTAAATAACATAATAATTAAATAAATGCAAAATTAAATAATAAACATAAAACCGGATCAGCTCAGCCGGGTGTTGATCGACACACACAACCAATCGACACAAAATTGAAAACACCACGGATCGACACAGGGGTATGGGATTGACACTTGAGTTGATCGACACAATTTTTTTATGTAGATTGACGTACAACACGTCGATCGAAACAGAGGCAAAATTTAGAAAATGAAATTTTAAAGCTGAAAATTTTTCTAAGGGATGGAAAAAATCCTAAACTAATGTTAGACTCAAAAAATAAATTAAAAATTGACATAAAGCAATAAATTGATAGGTTACCTCCCAACAAGTGCTTAATTTAACGTCGCCAGCTCGATGATACCTTAGATCATGGTCGGTCCAGATAATGCACCTCAACCGCTCCAATTTGCAGCGGGCTATAGTTGCGCTTGACACGATGTCCATTCACTCTGAAAATTGTGCCATCGTGGCCAGCTAACTCCACAACTCCATTGCTAGAAATATTGACCACAATATATGCTCCAGTCCAGTTGGACTGCAGCTTTCCTGGCATGAAATAGGGGAAAGAATTGAAATGCAAAATGAGATCACCTTTGTAGAATTGGCGCCTCTTCAGGCCTTGGTCATGGAATCTCTTTGCTTAGAGCTTGTAGATCATGGAATTCTCATAAGCCTCTTCACGGAATTCATCCATCTCATTCAAGTAAGCAGCTCGACTTTCTGCAGCAGCCTTCCAATTTAGATTCAACTCCTTCATAGTCCTCCGTGCTTTGTGTTAAAGCTCCATCGGAAGATGACAAGACTTACCAAAGACCAACTGGAATGGAGACATACCAATCGGCGTCTTGAAAGCATTACGGTAAGCCCAAAGTGCATCACCGAGCTTGAATGCCCAATCCTTCTTCATCTTGACAGTCTTCTCAAGTATCCGTCTGATCTCCCTATTGGACAGCTCAGCGTGGCCATTCCCTTGAGGATGGTATGGAGTGGTAACCCTGTGCTTGACACCATATTGAGCAAGAAGAGCAGTAATAGTACGATTGCAAAAATGAGAACCACCATCACTCACCAAGGCTCTCAGAGTGCCATATCGAGTCACCACAACTTTGGAATCATTGGTGGTGGTAGGAATGGCTTCCACCCACTTAGAAACATAATCAACAGACAGAAAATTGTAGTATAACCTCCTGAAGGTGGGAAAGGTCCCATGAAGTTTATCCCCCATACGTCGAAGATCTTGACCTCAATCACTGGTGTAGTGGGCATCTCATCCTTCTTCAAAATATTGTCCATCCTTTGACACCTGTCACAGTTAGAAATAAAAGCCTTGCAATCTCCAAGGATGGTCGGCCAGTAGAATCCACTAGAAAGGACCTTGAAGGCGGTCCTGTTTGTTGGGTTTTGTATATAGAAAACATTTATTACAATGAGTATACAATTGACTTTTTCCCTATCTGTTAAACAAACTTACATGCACGTAACAATGGTATCCTCATGTCTCACCTATAGAGACAATCATACGGCGTGTTGTTGATCGTAGAAGATACTATGATCACTTGACCTAGTGAGACATAAATATTATCACAGCCGAGATAGCATTGAGGATACGTCTGTCCGGATGGCTGCAGCATAGTCGGAAAAAGTAATCTGTCTTGGTTACTTGATATGCTGGTACGCAAGGGTGGCGTATTGATTGGACTACATTGAGATGTATTTGTCTCTCTGACATCAACAAATACGAGATCTCGTTCTTGATTGAGTCCAAACCCTAACAGAGGTTCAGGGGTATGCACGAGTTTACTGTTGCTTTGATTTGCCATGGTGGAGAGCCTAAGTAATGTGCTCGTATATCCGAATTTTGGGTAGCAGTAGTTCATGTAGTAGCCTAAGATTGGAGTTAGGTAACCATAGCCGAGTAATAGGATGGGGACATTCTCTGAGGAGCTCAATAATATTCGTCGTGCCAAAGTCCTACAGGCTGATTATGTTCACACATGAGTGATAAGGTTTGAGTGGTACTGCTCAGGAAAATAAGATATTAATTAATTATAGATAGAGCTTGTCAGAAGCTCCGATTAATTAATAAATGTACGGTAACCTTAAATATGGGGATTCTCAAGTAAATGCAGTTCGTTCTCACAACGTGGTAATAAAGGGGTAGGTCAGTACTAATTCTGTGGTGAAAAAAGAATTAATATTAATTAATTAATTGTGTCCTGGGTTGTGGACATGGGAATTAATTAATTCATAGCCCACTTTATTATTTGCATTAGGTCCCAAGTATGGCCCAATTAAATATGCTGAAAAAATGCCCAGTAGCCCATTAATGTTAAAAACCTAGGTCTATAAATAGGCAGCTCTCTTTCTGAAACCCTAGCCACTTTATCACAATCCAAATCAGTTGAAACCCTAGGGAGAGAGAGAGAGCAAGGGCGGCGCCTATGTTTGGGAGGAGAAGGGATTTTGACTTCGGCCTACGCATCACAGATCTGTGGAATCCTCACCAGTAGAATATCTGAACATGATTGGGATACAGATCTGAAGATCTAATATGGAGAACAAGCCTTCTTCTCTTTCTATTTTTCTTTTTCTTTCGATTAAATCAAGAAATTGATTTTGCTAATTTCTGTTTTCGCAGATTTAATTGAATCACGTGATTGAATTTAAGTTAGATATTCAAACGCGAAAGATCGGATCAGACTCTACGAATTAACGGTAATCTCTATTTTCACACATTAAATTCATAGGAGCATGCTAGGGTTTGCTGAATTGCCTGTCGTATTCAACATCCATGTTTGGTCCTACTTATTTGGATTTGGTGATTCAGTTCAGGGTAAATCCCTTCAATTTTTATCAGAGCGAGGTTCCTGATTCATGGCTCTATTGAATGAGATTTATTCATTATGCATGTATGGATTTTATTTGTCGTGGATGTTTTTTGTTCCTCGTGGTAACCCATTTGATTTAATCCACGGTGGTTTATCTGTGTTTGGATTAAATCTCTTTTGTAAAATCACGAGAAAATCCGTGATTAGATTTGATAGGAAAATTGTAATAGTTTAGTCTATGTAATTTTATTTCAAATCTGTAAACTCGACGGGACGAAGAACAAGACGAAGACTGGCGGGACGAGGGCGACACCCACGGCGGCGGTTGGCAGCCGTGCACGTGCGGTTGCGGCAGATTGGTGGTGGTGGGTGGCTCGCACGGCGGTAGGTTGGGTCTGCGCGCGCGTGCGGCTGCGGGTGCCAGGCTCGGCCTGCGCGCGTGCGGTTGCGGGTAGGCGTCGGCATCGGCAGCGGTGGGCTGCGGCAAAGGGTGGCGCGTGCGGAGATGCGCTGTGCGCGGTGGCTGCAGGCGGCGGTGGTGTCTCTTGTCCGCAGCTGCTGTCCCTGCGGTGGTGGTTCTTGTTTTGACGGTTGGTCCAATTCGATGTAAACCCTAGGGTTTGCAGTTGAGTTGTGGGACCAATTTTCAAATCACAAACCCTAGATCCCAAAAGATTTGGTGGTTGAAGATTTCAAGGCCCTGAAGATTTGAAGAAAGATTTGGAGTTATCCAAAGAGATTTATTTTTCAAATTTGTAATAGATATGATTTATTTCCTTATTTTGTGGGGCCATGAGGAATTTTTGTTTGTCTTAATTGTCCTCGTATGATATGTGATTTATTAATTACGCAATAAGCATGTGTAGATAATAGGAAAAGCATGATTTACTTCTTTTATTATTTACAGCTTTACAAGCATGCTGATGTGATTAATTTCTTGTTGGATTATATTTTGGGAATTTTTGGGCTTGTTTAATCACGTGCAAAAATTTGGAAAATATAATGACAATGAAATTATCTGTGTGCGCATTTAAGAAACTTTTTTTAAATAAAAATACTAAGCGGATTTTTTTAAATCAAAAGACCTCCACAAAGCGGTCATAGGCTGTAAGTGCATCTCTCGTCTTAGTAAACGTCCATGAGTTTAGCTTTATAATTCTCGGAGGTGCATGGGTTGCAATTGTTGGTTTATCTAGACAAAGAATTTAAATCATGTGAATAGTGGGAGGGTTTTACGTAAACTTCTACGAGTGTAGCTTGCGTAGATCTCTTTCATAATTATTCTAGGATTGATTTAAATTTTAGATAACAAAGACTTTAAGGTCTGTGCGGTATGGTTACGTACCATGTTAAACTGTCTCTTTTGGCTGGAGTTAAGGTTGTGGTTATTCACTTAGAAGCATCTGAGGATATAATGCAGTTGCTGCTTCCCTGTTCTTGAAAGATGGCTTGGTCTAAGTTTTATCACTAATTATTAATTTCAAGTGTCTAAAGGTTCCTGACATGGTATGAAATTAAAGAATTGGGGCTTAAAACCTGCAGTTCTACTTGAGGGTGACATCGTAAACGTCTACGAGTGTAGCTTGCGGTAGGAACTCTTGGGCTATTAGTGGAAAACATTTGTATTTGATTTATGAAAAGGTTTTCAATGCTTTTGTTTTTGAAGTTCTGCATATATGTTTTTATTTAAGATTCTTTATTGTTTCAGATATGTCTATGTCTACTGTTGATCATATTCTTGCTCTCAATCCTTTAACTAGTCCAAATTTTCCTGAGTGGAGATACTGCATTGATTATATCCTCATGTTTAAGCAACATATGACTGTTCTTACTATGAAGCCACTTGCCCCATGTTACCATAAAATCTCTAGATGTGAGAAGGAATTCTATGACAGATGGGTGGCATCTGAAGATTTTACTTACAAGTTGATCTCGGATAACCTGTCTAGAGAATTGAAGCTCAAGTACATGGGCTATTGTAGCTCTGTTGCGATCTGGACTGACTTGGTGGCTACGTATAGTGAAGTGGAATGAACTGTCAGCTATGATCTCGTGAAAGGCCGTGTCTTTAAGAGAATGGCTGATGGTAGTTTGGTGACATTACATGTGATGATGATGGATAACACCATGAATCGGTTCACACGTAGAGGTGGATGTATCTGTGATCGGGCTAAGATCGATATAATCCTGAACTCATTACCGCTTTCATTTAATGACTTCAAGCTAAGAGAAGCGAGTACTCTTTTAAAGAGTTGCATAATGATCTCGTGGCAGTACAGTCTTTTGTACCTTCATGGAATTCAGAGTAATCAAATTTTGAGCACAGTTTTAGCACATTGAAAGATGTGGTTCATACTGCATATAAGAATCTGATTGATCGCAGAAGACATGAAAGGAGGTCAAATGAGATGAAGAGGATTGGTGTCACTTCAAGCAAGAACGCATGCGGAAGCAAGGGATAAGGTACTTCATTTGTATTTGTAACGGAAACATGTTTAGCATCGGTTTCTACTCATTTGTGGGTAGTGGATACTGGAGCTACTTATCATGTTTGTTACATTTTGCAGGGGTTCACACCGAGGAAGGTGCTGAAGAATGACGAGGTTACCATCTCGATGGGGAATGAAGCACAAGTGAGTGCAACTGCCATTGATGATTTCACCTTGTACTTTGATGATTCTATTTTAACTTTGAGAGATGTTTTATATGTGCCAGATTTTCGGCAAAACCTTCTTTCAGTATCCAAACTTTATGTTGATGGATATTCAATTATTTTTGATAGTGGTGTTTCTATCATTGGTAATAACGGTGTTATCTGTCGTGGGATGCTAAATAACTCTCTCTATGTTATTAACTGTAATCATAAGTCTTCCGCAAATATTGCACATATCTCATCCGAAATTGATAGTCCTAGAAAGAGAAAACTTCTTTTGTTGAGGATCTTACATATCTTTGGCACTTGAGACTCGGTCACATCAGCTTGAAGCGGATTCAGCGACTTGCAGATGACGGTACATTGGACTTAGTCCGGCCTGTACCTTATCAAGTCTGCGAATCCTGCATCTAGGGCAAGATGTCTTCTAGGCCTTTTAAGACTAGTCAGTCTCGAGCAGAGAAAGTGTTGGAATTGATCCAATCTGACTTATGTGGGCCCATGTCCACACAAGATCGTGGAGGGTATGAGTATTTCATCATTTTCATTGATGATTACTCGAGATTTGGATACGTTTACCTGCTTCGCTACAAGTCTGAATGCTTTGAGAAATTCAAAGAGTTCAAGGCTGAGGTATAAAAGAAGGTTAGGAAAACTATCATGTCACTGCGATCTGACCGTGGTGGCGAATACCTCAGTAACGAGTTCTTGCAGTATTTTTTAGAACACGGGATTACATCCTAGTGGGCTGCATCGGGTACTCCCCACCAAAACGGTGTAGCTGAAAAAAAAATAGAACTCTTATAGAGATGATAAGATCAATGATGAGCTATTCAATCTCACCCATTTCATTTTGGGGATACTCATTGAAAACAGCGACTTACGTATTGAATGTGGTGCTTTCTAAATCAGTTCCTAAGACACCTGCTGAGCTATTCCTTGGTCGCAAACCGAGTTTGTGCAAGTTCAGAGTATGGGGTTATCCGGCACACGTGCTGACAAAGAAACTTGATAAATTAGAAAGCATGTCCAAAGTAATGCGGTTTATAGGGTATCCCAAAAAAACGAAAGGTGGAATATCAAAACCAAACAAAAACTAAGAAGATTTTATCTATTATGTTTTAAAGCACTATTTCGAATAATTCCTTCAATCTCCTAGCATAAGATATTAAGAGATCAATTAATATACAGAATATAAGAAAGAGATACATATTCTCGGGCTTTATAGAGGCCTCCATTCTTGCATCGATTTCCAACAATTTCTTGCTTAAGAGCACACCCATCCAACCTAAAACTCAGAGAGACCTTAGAAATCTTAATCTAAAAAACAATAGAATTGAACTAGTAAAATACCCCAAAAGAAGAAAAAGAAAGAACACAAAAAATGAAGTATTTGCCAATTACCGATGGAACGCCGACAGTGCAAAATTGGACGGAGCTGCAGGAAAAATTGATTAAAAAATTATGTATAGGATAGCATTTTCTTCGTGTGAACAGTGCACTGGGTAAAACCCTGAGCCACTGTTCACGGACCAAAAAGAATGGCGTCCTGGGCTGCAGATGGCAGGGTGGGTTGGAGAAGATGCGCCGATAAATTTCTCTGCTGCCGGATAATGTCCCCAGCGATGGGGATGGCTGCCCTCCATTTCAATTTCGAATTCACAAATTCAAATTTTATGATGGTGAAAAATTTGAGAAACCTCGATAGACATGTGTTTGAGAAGATAGAACGGGGAAGTTTCAATTACGTGTTATTCTAAAAAAAAATAAGTGCTTATTATATTATAATAATTTTTTTTCCATTTTTTTAGTTCTTCTCCTCACAGTACCACTCATGTGAGGAAAAGTATTGGAAGGATTAATTAACACAAAAATTATAAGTTCCCCTTTTTAGTTTAATTATATTTTTTTTTAAAAAATATTTATATATTTTACATTTAACACCATTTTTTCCAGACACTCGTCATAATAGATATAGTATGACAACATTTTTTCTTATATGTGAGAAAAAGAGTGTCACTATAAACCAAATTTCTAGTAGTGGGCCCACTTTATTATTTGCATTAGATCCCAGGTCTGGCCCAATTAAATATGCTGAAAAAAGGCCCAGTAGCCCATTAGGGTTAAAACCCTAGGTCTATAAATAGACAGCTCTCTCTCTTAAACCCTAGCCACCTTATCACAATTCAAATTAGTTGAAACCCTAGAGAGAGAGAGCATGGGCGGCGCCTGTGTTTGGGAGGAGAAGTGATTTCGACTCCGGCCTACACATAACAGATCTGTGGAATCCTCACCAGTAGCAGATCTGAACAACATTGCGATACAGATCTGAAGATCTGATCTGGAGAACAAGCCTTCTTCTCTTTCTGTTTTTCTTTTCATTTTGATTAAATCAAGAAATTGGTTTTACTAATTTCTGTTTCTGTAGATTTAATCGAATCGCGTGGTTGAATTAAAGTTGGATATTCAAACGTGAAAGATCGGATCAGACTCTATTGATTAACGGTAATCTCTATATCCACGCATTAAATTCATAGGAGCATGCTTGGGTTTGATGAATTGCCTTTCGTATTCAACATCCATGTTTGGTCCTGCTTATTTGGATTTGGTGATTCAGTTCACGGTAAATTCCTTCACTGTTGGCAGCAAAGTGGCCACCGCTGGAAGAAGAATGGCATGCCTCAATGATCTTGAAAAACTCAGGCTGTGGAACACACCAGCGGATAATGGAATCGGCACACCGACGCCTCAGATATGGATCCTCCCAATAGTATAATCAAACCTCCTTCAGAAATCTCTTCCTTTCCTGTGGTGTAGACTCCGGAGGGGGAACTCCACTCACCAAGTAATTGGCATGATCAGCATACCATGGAGTCTTGTTGCAGTCGTACTCCTTGAGGTCCTTATCATTGCATGCACAAACCTGTTCATCAGGGAAAGACTCATGGATCCTCATTTTCTGATCATCCCCCTCAACCGGATACTCCAACATGGAGAGATGGTCAACAATCACATTCTCACAGCCCTTCCTTTCCTTGATCTCCAAATCGAACTCCTGATGTAACAGGATCCATTGGATCAACCTGGGCTTGACATCCTACTTAGCCAACAAAAATCTAATAACAACATGGTCAATAAAAATAATAGTTTTTGACCCTATCTAGTAGGGCCGAAATTTGTCAAAAGTATATACAACAGCAATCATCTCCTTCTCCGTGGTGGAGTAATTGCATTGGGCAGGGTTCATGGTCTTGCTGGCATAATGGATGACGTGGAAAAGCTTCCCCTTCAGCTGCCCTAGAACCGCTCAAACTGCATAGTCACTAGCATCACACATGAGCACAAAGGGCTCATCCCAATCCGGAGAAGTGAGGACTGGAGCAATCACCAATGCCTTCTTCAACTGCTCGAAGGCCTTCAGAAAATTTGCATCAAAAACAAAAGAGATATCTTTCTCTAGCAGATTACAAAGTGGTCTAGAGAGTTTAGAGAAATCCTATATAAATCTGCGGTAGAACCCGACATGGCCTATGAAACTCCGAACTCCCTTCACATTCAGTGGTGGCGGCATCTTCTCTATCATCGTGATCTTGGCCTTGTCCACTTCCAATCCTTTAGATGACACCCGGTGTCCTAGTACAATCCCTTCCTTCACCATGAAGTGGCACTTCTCCCGATTCAGACACAAGTAAGTCTCAGTGCACCTCTCCATCACAGTAGCTAAATTCGCAAACAAACATCAAACGAGCTACCAAAGAAAGAAAAGTCATCCATAAAAACCTCTATAATGTGCTCAATAAAATCATGGAAAATAAACATCATACACCGCTGAAAAGTAGAAGGTGCATTGTACAAACCAAAAAGCATCCTCCGATTGGCAAAGACTCCATATGGGCAAGTGAAAGCAGTCTTATGCTGATCCTCTGGGGTCACTGCAATTTGATTATAACCAGCATATCCATCAAGAAAATAGTAATAGGGATAACCTGCAAATCTGTCGAGCATCTGATCGATGAAGGGTAGAGGGAAGTGATATTTGCATGTGGTAGCATTCAGAGCTCGATAGTCAATGCAAAACCGCCATCCTATGATAGGTCTCGTCGCCACCTCTTGCCATCCTCATTCTTTACAATCTGCATCCCCTCTTTCTTGTCCACAACCTATGTCGGACTCACCCATTGACTGTCGGAGATGGGATAGATCATCCCATTATCTAGAAGCTTCAGTACTTCCTTCTTCATGATTTCTTGCATTGTAGGGTTCAGTCTCCTCTGAGCTTGTCTCTTCGGCTTAGCATCTTCTTCCAAATTGATCATGTGCTGGCATATGGTTGGACTGATTCCTTTGATATCTGCCAGTGTCCATCCAATAGCTGACTTGTGGTCCCTCAAAACTCGTAGAAGCTTCTCCAACTCTGTAGAAGTAAGAAAAGAAGACACAATTAAAGTATATGTATTGTCAGAACCCAAGAAAGCATATTGTAAATGAGAGGGAAGAGGTTTCAGCTCCAAAACAGGTGGTTCGGGTCGTTTTTTGGCCTCTGATGCAGGTGTGTCGATCGACACAGCCGCTGTGTCGAACAAAACAGGGGTAAAATTCTTCTTCTGCTGCTTGGACTGCATGTCAGCAGGCTGAATTTTGGTGACCCTGTCGATCGATAGGGAGGTAAGTGTCCAACAGTCGAGGCTTTGGCCGCCCTGTCGGTCAACAGGCTCCCTGTCAATCGACAGGGAGGTAAATGTGTTGTATTTGACGCGGCTGCTATGTCGAGGGAAATATAGGCCATTGCTCAATTTTTTATTCCTTCTTCCACATATTGGCTCGGCACGGGCTCCCTTTTGTTCTCCTTTGCCCTGGGTAACTCCTCCTTCACATTAAGCTCCATAATAAAGTCCAGAATCTCATCACAGGCTTCATCTAACTCTAAAGAAGAAAATTAAGAGTGGTGTAGACATTGTTCCAAATAATTAGTATCAGAATCAATAGAAAGTAAAGGAGAAGAAATCACTGGATCAATGTTGTCTATCACATGGCATTCCTCTTCGTAACTCCCATCATTGTGTTTCAGCATGGATTTGTGAATCGAGAAGGTCACAAACTCATTGTCGACTTGAAATGTCAGCTTCCCATCTTGAATATAGATCAGGGCTCCTCCGATCCTCGAAAATGGTCTCCCCAGAATCAGTGGGATATTGTGATCCTCATCCAAATCTAAAACAACGAAGTCAGCAGGAAGTATAAAATCATTTACCTTAACTAAGACATCCTCCACAATTCCTCTAGGATAAGAGATCGATCTATCAGCCATTTGAAGAGTGATGGTAGTCGACTTGAATTCTCCAATCTCTAGTCTCTTAAAAATCGACAACGACATCAGATTGATGCTTGCTCCAGAATCGCAAAGCACCTTTCCGAATATCTCACCACCTATAACACAAGAAATAGTGAATGGACCTCGATCTTCTCTTTTCAGAGGCACTGCATTCCTCAAACAGGTTCACTATTTGGTGCTGCAGCATAGGTCTCTTCTGAGCGACCATATCCTTCAGGAATTTGATATACCCCGGAATCTCCTACAAAGCTTCCATGAGAGGGATATTGATGTGCACCTTCTTCATATTCTCTAGAAATCATGCATACCTCTCATTCATCTTCTTCTTGGCAAATTGTTGTGGGAACGACATCGGGGGTAACTTTTCACTGGGGCCTAGCTATTGTGTTGATCGACGGGGAGGCGTGTCGATCGACACGCCAGCATCTATGTCAATTGCCTGGTCCATGCCTCTGTGTCGATTGACAGGGGTCATGTCGATCAAGACAGAGGCATCAACCGTAGGCTCCTCCTCTTTTTCGCTCCCTTCTTTGGCCTCAGATTCGACCCCTTTCTATTCATGTCCCATGTAAGACTTGCCACCCCTCAAAGTGATGGCATTAACCTAATTTCTTTGATTTTTCGGGTTCACTTGAGTGTTGCTCTGTAACTTCCCTTGTTTGTGTTGTGATCCAAGAGAAGTGGCAATCTGGCTGACCTGTGTCTCGATCATCTAAACATGATTCTCCACTCTATCCACTTTGTTGTAGATTCCTTGCACATCTTGCACCAATTTTCTAACCCTTTTATTGGACCCTTGCATGAACTTGGCTAGGATCTCCTCGAGATTCAGCTTCTTCGGCTCCACAATAACTCCATCCTGCACATTGAATCTAGCGGGAGGTTGTTCAGCAGCATCAGGATTTGAATAAGAGAAACGTGGGTGATTCCTTGCTTTGTTGGGATTGTAGCTTTAATTGTAGTTCTGATTTGTAGCCCTGATTGTAGCCCTGATTTTGTGAATATCCTCCTCGGTTGTTATTCTGATAACCACCTCGCTGGACAAAATTGACATCAACAGCATTAACATCACAAGAAGTAGACGGAACTGGATCGATAGTACCAATGGTTCGTCCAGATTCCATCTTGGCAAAGTCCTCTCTGAGCTTCTTGATCTATCCCAACAAATCTACCTCGGGGGTTGCCACCTTCTCCTCAGCTTTGACTGGTTCCTTGCGGCTATTAGACCATCTCTGACTGCTATTTGCCATCTTCTGAAAGAAATCCATGGCTCTCTCGGGACCCTTTGTCATGATAGAGTCCCCTAATGTAGAATCCACCAATTGAACAGTCCTTTAATTCAATCCTTCATAAAAGGTCTCAACTTTATCCGCCAAAGATAAACTAAGGCTAGGACGCACTCTAAGCAACTCTTTGTATCTCTCCCAAGCATCATAAGAGTTCTCATCATGCCTCTGAGAAAACCTGTTAATATCCTTCTTCCTTTTTGTCTGATGACACTGGGAGGGAAAAAGTTCATCAAATATGCATTCTTGAATTCCGTCCAAGTGCTGATATTGGTTTTTATCCAAAATAGAAAACCATAATTGAGCTTTGTCTCGCATAGAACAAGCAAAGAGCCTCATCCGCATGCACTCTTGCTGACTCCATTGATTTTGACAGTGTTGCAGAGCATGATAAATTTGTCAAGATGAGCATGGGGGTCCTCAGTAGCTCGGCCCCCGAATTGGTCTTGCTGAACCATCTGCACCAAACCAGTCTTCAACTCAAAATTATTGACATCGATGCCAATGCTGAAATCAGTTTCCAGGAACTTCGACCGATATCTTTTCTGAATAGCATCCTCATCAGCATCAAACCTAGGCTTAGCCTCATCATCTTCATCATCTGAAGGGTCTTCTGGTGGATTATTGCCCCGAGGATTTCTATTGTTGGCTCTTTCCTGCTCCAGTATCCTCGTGCGCTCCCGCTTGCCATGCATCTCTCTCAATAGCTCAGCTGTCTGCTCCGGAGTAAGGTTAGGAACAATATGTTGTTTGCCTTCAACCATTTTGACAGTTTCACTGCATGAAGCGATTTCCTCCCGGTTTCTCCTGATGTTGTTTCTTCTGCACGTAGCCTCAATTTCAGGGTCGAATGGAATCGATGCTTTACCACTCCTCCTTGTGTTCATAAACTACCTAAAAATAGTTAAAAGTGAAGCGTGAGTAATAAGAATATAGCAAGGAAAAGAAAAGAAACTAACTAACACACAAAATAAATGAGAAACAAAAAATTTTGAAAAATCAACTTCTATGTCGATCGACACGGCTGCAGCGGCTCTTTCGATTAAAATTCTGCCTGTCCGTCGAAACGGAGGTAAAAATTAAAAGGAAAAACATGCAAAAATTTTAAAGGAAAATAAAAAGAAAATCTTGCGAAATTAAAAGGGAAATTAAAATTATAACTCAAATCAATAACCCTAAAACAGATTCAATAACAAGATAATTCTAAAAAATGCCCGGCAACGGTGCCAAAATTTGATCACTAAAATTTTAGTAATACTATAGTCTAGTGGAAAATAAAATTATCAATCCCAAGTAGATTGTAAAAGCGAACATCCCATATACTGAATCATTTGTTTTCTGTTTATTGTCCAAGTAAATAGAAATTTGAAGGGTTTTGAAACTTAAAACTAATTTTGCAAGAAATTAAATTAAAACATAAATTAAAAATCAAGTTTTTAAGACACTAGAGAAAAGATTAGATTCCAGGGCAAGTTCATGTCAAGGATAATATGCAAGGAAAATCTATCGATCAATTAAAATATAGATTGAGGTGGAACATCAGAAAAGTATTACAAATCCCAGGTTTGGCAGTTCATAAAGCAGATTATCAATTTTCTATATCCTTTCGGTCTCTAGAAAAATTAACAACTCCCAAAAAACATCAGATTTATTCCTATGGATTAAATTCCTCTTTTCAGACACAATTAAAAATCCATATTATCAATTCTTAAATCCATTAATCAATTTTCACTTTTTAGTTTCAAATTAATTAATTATAAAAACCTAATCAAATGGCCAATTTTATTAGATTGAAAAGGCGCAAGAACTGATATACCAATTTAAAATGATGATCGATTTAATTACCTAACATGCATCCAAGACAATGACAAAAACCCTAGAATCTGAATAATGGATTACCTACACACATTCATGTTAAACAAAAATATAGAAAGATAAAACCTGTAAAAGTTCTTCATAGATAAAACAAGTCTTGAGTTTGAATCCAATCTTGGAGAAATTTGATCCCAATCTTCAATCCAGGTCCAAAATAATTGAAGAACAATGGAAACAATAAGTTTAGGTCTAAAAAGTGGCATGAATGTGAAAAATTGCAAAAACTAAACTATATATACTAAATATAATTGTCCCAACATGGAAATAAATAAAAAGGCAATAAATTCCGCCAGAACAACCTGTGTGTCGATCGACAGGGCATGTGTCAATCGACACACGGCTCCAATTTCGAGCTAGTGTGCTCATCTGTCGATCCTTCTCCTTGGACTTCCTGTCAATCGACAGGGAAGTAAAAATCCCACAAATACTTAAATCTCGACACCTTCCTCCTCAGCAGGCATGTCGATCGACACCACGGGTGTCGATGGAAACAGAGGACACGACTGAAATAATGCATTCTCTAACTTAGTCGATTTTGCACTCCAAAACTTGCATTTTTCACCAAGATAAACAACCCAAACATAAAACAAGTACGATGCAGGGAAAATAAAGAAATCACACATTAATATCATCAAAACAACCTAAAAATCCATTGATAAGTAAACGAAATAACACACTTATCAACTCCCCCAAACTTGAACTATTGATCGTCCTCGATCAAAACACCAAAAGAAACTCAAAATCATGCAAACAGAGATGTGCAATGCCTCACAAGATTCATCACAATCTAAGTACACTCTCATTCAAAATATAATGCAATCAAAATCTAATCCAAATCATCAACAGTTTTGGGAAGAACCTCACAGATAGAAAGAATTTTGACAATCACTCATCACTCAAGTGTTTGGGACATGTGTTTCACTCAATTCCAAGTAATACAGTTTTCTTAACCATAAGTTTGGAAAATTTATCATCTCTCCACTGCTTAGAAAGTAAAATAACTCGGTGAATCAGAAAGGTCTTTAATTTGGTTGTAATGAGGCTTTCCTAGAAGGTAGGTTGTTTTAGGCTGAGTGACTAACACACTTATGATTTTCACAATTTCCCAACTATCAATCCACACCACATCTATTTATCAACTTCCTCTTTTCTACACTTATACATATCTTTTCAACACATGTTCACCTTGTGAACTGATTTACCAACAATTTCTCTTTTCTTTTTTTTTCAAAATACAAACAAAACCCAACAATCAACATGGGGGTAAACTCAAGTCCATGAGCATTCAAATATTCAATAATCCACACAACTCATAATCAAGCTACCCTTCTCATTTTTTTCAATGCAATCCACAATTGACTCACTAAAACACTACTTATATCAAGAAAAGACATTGCAGGCTCAAAGTGGCTACAAGTGGTCATGTATAGGGTTAGTGTTTGGGATAAGGCTAAGAAAAGAGATGTCTAAGATCATTTTCACCAAGTTTTACATCAATACAGTCTCGAGAGAGAAATAAGCCAAATTCTAGAATCCAACTGCAAACTTAATCACACATGAAAGAAAATTTAGGCACAAATCTCACTTGGCTATTTTGTTCTTCCCTAACAGTATCAAATCATAACCAGATAAATCAAGCAAAATAAAAAATCAGAGAGCAACTCATCATAGAGTATTCTCCTATCATCGGCCACTCCTCTTGCAATCCTAATCATCTCAATCTCAGTGTAGACCAATCATCAATCAACCGAATCCATAGATAGGGAAGGAATAGTACATAATCTCAAGTTACACTTATCAGATTTTGAACCTAAAAACAAATACAATGGAAAGCAAGCAAATACATCGGAAATAACTAAACTAGAACAAGTACAACTGAAAGGAAACAAAATACAGGGAAATAACTAAAATACACAGAAATGACTGCAATACATCAAGACAGAAATAAAGAAATAATACAAGTAAATGATAAAGGATTCCATTCCAACAAGTCATCATCCCCCCAAAATTATTCAATACGAAGGAGAGAATAAGTTTGAAAGTCAGCATGTAGAAAAGGAATCTAGACCTCAATCCCGTTGCGAGCTCTAATTGCGCTCGTGGGGCCTACTCTGCCGGCTGTAGCGAAGGGCTGGATCATACGAAGAGAAGAGCTCCTCCATCTGATGGTTCAGATGCCCCACTACGGCGGTGTACGCAGTCTGCTGACGCCTGATGTCCACAAGAATAGCATCCTGAGCCAACTGATGGTCATGCACTGCTCGAAACTGAGTCCGAAAGTTGGCAGTGGCCGCGGTCTAATCCTGCATAAAGTGAAGAAACTGCCCCCAGTCGGGGACAATACTGGAAGAACCGGCACCTCCATATGAAGTAGATTCTCCATCCACGCCCCCCGTGTGAAATGGATGCTCGATCTAAAATGGGGGGCGATCTAGTCAAGGCTGCTCCTCTGTCTGTCTCTCAGCCCATCATTGGTCCTTCGCCAAAAGTGCGGCCTCCTTTTTGTGGGTAAGTACCGGCTGATCAGGTCGTGTGCCCGGGCCGTGCAATAATCAGGGAGTCGATAGGCCTCCTCGGTGACTCTCAATCCGGTCCATGTGAGCCTGGGTGTGCATGAACCCAGTTGTCACGAAAATTAGCATCCGCGACATAAGTGAGCTCAGGTGCCGGTAGAAGGAACCTATCACCATTAGACAAGCGCAGGTAATGGTGCCCCCCATGTCGGACAAGGAATTTGTACTGCTCTAACTAAGCGGCAAGCAAAGTCCGATCGCCACCAAGAGGAGTGAAGGCGTGGACCGGAATCTCCAAAAAAGCAGGGATGGGGGTCACGAATGCCCCACACCAGAAATCATCGGGAATAGCAATCAACTGCCGCTTCCAATTCTCCATAACGAAGGCGGCGAGGAAAAGATGTACGCAATTAAGCATGGCCCATAAGCAGAAAACCTCATTCCCACGGGCCTTCCCGCTCTCATTCCTGCAAAAAATAAACACCCCAAGACATTTTTGAATATACCTCAGAACGGGGTTGTCTATCATGGAGGCCTTCATGTTGCCCTTGTCGACGTGATCCGGATAGGCTGAAGCAGCTATAGTTGAACAGAAGCCCTCGCAAAGGTACTCATCGGGCTCGAAGTAGAGGCCCTCGGGCTCGCACCCGAAGATCTCATCAAGCTGTATGCGGGTAAGTGTGTGTCGTACCCCGAGGAGCTAGAACTTATGCCGTGGGGCTGGACTCGGTGTGGGCGGGTGGGCTCAATGATGTGAAGTGATGCAAAGAGCACTAAGACCAAAGGGCGGATGGTGGGTCAGAACTGCTGAATAAGACTTGTTGGACATGATCACCAAACGGCGGATCTACGGTCATGATCGGGCATAGCAAACTTCGGAGCCCATCCTGGCAACTCCTCCGGCAATAATACCTGCTCTTCCTCGTCGGCCTCATACTCGACATCAACAAACTCATCCCCTTCGGCCTCATCCATCATCTCCTCATCCTCCTCTGGAATATACTCATCATCAGCAGAAGAAGAAGACATCCTCCTAAGATCTAAAAAACTAAGAAGAAACATAATAAGCATCAATAAATTAGGAACACAACCAACTCCCCCAAACTTGCCCAGTGCTAGCAAATCCAAAAAATCAACCATATATAGACATGCCCATAGCAAAGTAACCACCCAATCATGCAATCCATACCAATCATAGGTGCTAAACATCACTCATAAGCCACAAGAACCATAATGTGCACATGAGATACATACAAACCAAGCAACAGTAAAAAGAGTTGTATATGAATCCAAAAAATCCAAATTCTCCACAACTAAGGCATGCCCATTCCAAATTGACCACCCAATCATGCAATTAACACCAAAACCAAGTGCAAAACATAAATCAATAAGCAATGTAAGCATAATTTGCAATTTGGGAAGTAATTCGTGCAATAGTAAAGGGGGTTCAAATGGAAACCTCAAATCCTCAAAAATCCACAAATATCAACAATTGAGCATCAAGGAACATATATAAGCACATATTTATACTCACTTATCTATATTTTGAATTCTGACAATCTTCCAACTTAGATAACTTTAAACATATATAGTCCTGATTTGAATTCTTTGGAAAAGCAAAAAACTAAGAGCTTGGACTTAGTTATATTCCGCATCTCCAAAAATTCAAAGTATTCATTTTAGTAAAAGAACGATTAGAGCATGGACTCTAATAAGCTCATATTTATACTCACTTATCTATATTTTTTTCTATTGTTTCAATACAATTAGTTTATATTCTTACTTATTTCTGTGCATGAGACTGCTTTAGAGGATGTTATGCCCTTCGTGGTAAGTTTTGTAAGTTTTTAGGGCTAAAAAGAGGTCAAATGATGAAACAGCCGAGTTACACAGAGTTGCCTCTTCGATTGACTCACAGGAAGTTGACCAAGTTGGAAGACAAAGCCGAAAACTCGAAGCAAGACCTTTGTGTCGATCGACGTGGTGCATGTCGATTGACAAGGAGGTCGGATGTCAATCAGAGGCAAAGCACAAGAAGGAGGCTTGACATGTGCAGGCATGTTGATCGATAGGCTTCCTATCGATCGACACGAAAGACAATGCAAGCATGTCGATCGACAGGATCCGTATCGATCGACACGAAGGACAAATTGGGGCGGATCAAGATGTTGCACGTGTGTTGATTGACAGGCTCCTTGTCAATCGACACAGAGGCCCGAGAAGGAATTTTGTGTTTGTTTTGGCAATTTTTATTATTTTAGCCCAATACCCAGATTATGTCTTTTTCTCCCCTCTATAAATAGGATTCATTAGGCATGAATTTCAGATTGGTTTTTATGCATTATTACACTTAGAATATTGGAGCATTGGAGTTTTTCAAGACATTCAAGGTTCCTATTTCAATGCTTTAATTCTAGTCATGTTTTGTGACTAGAACTTCTAAGGATTTTTCGTGAACCGAATCACCAAATCCGATTAAGCAGGACCAATCATGGATGTTGAACACAATAAACAATTCACCAAACCCTAGCATGCTCCTGTGAATTTAATTCGTGGATTAAGGAATTACCTTTATTCCGTAGAGTTTGATTCAATCTTTCGCGTTTGAATATCCAACTTCAATTTAATGACGCGATTCGATTAAATCTGTGGAAACAAAAAATAGCAAAACCAATCTCTTGATTTAATCAAATGAAAAGAAAAAAGAGAAGAAGAGTTTGTTCTCCTTATCAGATCTTCAGATCTGTATCCCAATGCTGTTCAGATCTGCTACTGGTGAGGATTCCACAGATTTGTCAGACAGACAAATACATCTCAATGTGGTCCAATCAATATGCCGCCCTTGCGTACCAGCATATCAAGTAACCAAGACAAATTACTTTTTCCGACTATGCTGCAACCATCCAGACAGACGTATCCTCAACGATGTCTTGGTTGTGATAATATTTATGTCTCACTAGGTCAAGTGACCATACTGTCTTCTTCAACGTACAACACGTTGTATGATCGTCTCTATCGATGAGACAGCAGAATACCATTGTTACGTGCATGTAAGTTTGTTTAACAGATAGGAGAAAAATCAACTGTATACTCATTGTAATAAATGCTTTTTGTATACAAAACCCAACAATCTCCCACTCATACTCAAAGCATTACAATAGCTATTACAGAGTATACAGTGCGTCTATCTACCCTGGCTATCTCGTTAACCACTGTCAGTGGTTGGCATCCACCTCAGACCCAGCTCACGAATATGTCTTTTGTAAACCTTCTGCGGCAAGCTCTTTGTAAATGGATCAGCTAGGTTGTCTTTAGTGTCAATCTTCTTGATCAGCACATCGCCTCTCGATACAATCTCTCGTATGATATGGTACTTTCTCTCTATGTGTTTGCTTGCCTTGTGAGTCCATTGTTCCTTCGAGTTTGCCACTGCACCAGAGTTATCACAATAGATTGTGATGCTCTTCGGCAATCTCGGAATCACATCCAACTCTAAAAGGTAGTTCCGGAGCCATACCCCTTTTGAAGCTTTGGAGGCGGCGACATATTCCGCCTCCATGGTGGTGTCAGCAATGCATTTCTGCTTTGAGCTCCTCCAAGATACAGCCCCACCTCCCTAGGTAGACACATATCCTAAGGTTGATTTCTTCTCGTCCTGGTCCCCTTGGAAATCTAAATCTGTATAACCCACATGGCACATTTCCTCACTTTGATAAATCAGGCATTAATTCATAGTTCTCTTCAAATACTTGAGGATGTGCTATACCGCAGTCCAGTGCGCCTGTCCAGGGTTAGACTAATATCTCGCTACCATGCCAACGACATAACAAATATCTAGTCTGGTACACAGCATTGCATACATGAGGCTACCCAACGCAGAGGCGTATGGTACAAGACTCATCTCATCTTTCTCCCGTTGTATCTCAGGACACTGCCATTTAGAAAGATGAACGCCATGTCTGAAAGGTAGAAGGCTTTTCATGGCGAGTTGCATGCTGAACCGGGCTATCATAGTATCCACATAGGATGCCTGGGATAATCTTAACATCCTTCTCTTACGATCCCGTAAGACCTTAATCCTAAGGATGTACCCAGCTTCTCCAAAATCCTTCATTTGGAACTGTTCGGATAACTAACTCTAGATTTTTGATATCACTCCCTCGTTGTTTTCAAATAGGAGTATGTCGTTCACGTATAGTGCAAGGAAAACCACGCTCCCACTGACACAAAGTCGGTACACACAACTTTCGTTCTCTAAATGTGAAAATCCATAGGATTTAATCGTATCGTTGAAAGCAAGTTCCACGACCTCGAAGCTTGCTTAAGTCCATACAAGGACTTCTTAAGCTTCAAGACAAGATGTTCTTCACCCTTGTGTATGTAACCCTCGGGTTTCTGCATATAGATGGCCCAACCTTCTTCAAGGTAACTGTTAAGAAAATCGGTTTTGACATCCATCTGCAAAATCTTGAGGTCCATATGCGCAACTATGGCAACGAGTATCCGGATAGACTTGAGCATGGCTACAGGTGAAAAGGTCCCGTCATAGTCTGTGCCCTCTTTTTGACTATAACCCTTTGCCACCAGCCTGACTTTAAAAGCCATATTTTCTCCATCCGCTCCTTTCTTTCATTTGTATACCCACTTGCACCCTATGGCTCTAAAGCCATCCGGGAGCTCATCTTTCTGGTATACATCCATAGGAGTTATGGATTCAATCTCAGAATCTATGGCGACATGCCATTTTTCAACATCATTGTCCTGCACTGCCTCTTCGTAATTCAGCGGGTCAAAGTCCTCATGTCCGTCTTCTGGGCTCAATTCTAAAGACTCACCCAAGAATATATACCTTTCCGGCTGAAAAATAACTCTCCTACTGCGACAAGGCATCGGTGTTATGTTAGCAGTAGGTGCAGCAACTTATGGTTCTGCACCTTGCACTGTAGAATGTGCCGGTGGTGTTGTACCTTTCAAAGGTGCACTCACATTCGCACGTTCCCCTTCCCTTGGAATCACATTCTCATCTTGAATCTCTTGTAGAACTACATCACTCCTTGACTTGTGGTTTCTCACATACTCGTCCTCCAAGAATCTAGCGTTGGTGCTAACAATGATTCTCTGGCTCTCAGGATAGTAAAAGTAACCACCTTTCGTTTGTCTGAGATACCCTATAAATAACATTACTTTGGACCCGGTTTCTAACTTATCAGGTTCCTTTGTCAGGACATGTGCCGGACAACCCCATAATCTGAACTTGCACAAACTCGGTTTGCAACCAAGGAAGAGCTCAACAAGTGTCTTAGGAACTAACTTAGAACGCACCACATTCAACACGTAAGCAGTTGTTTCCAATGTGTATCCCCAAAATGAAATGGGTAAGCTTGCATAGATCATCATTGATCTTATCTAAAAGAGTTCTATTTCTTCATTTAGCTACACCTTTTGCTGGGGAGTACCCGGTGCAGTCCACTGGGATGTAATCCCGTGATATGACAAATATTGCAGGAACTCGTTACTGAGATATTCGCCACCGCGGTCAGATTGCAGTGACTAGATAGTTTTCCTGACCTTTTCTACCTCAGCCTTGAACTGTTTGAATTTCTCAAAGCATTCAGGTAAACGTATTCGTATCTCGAGTAATCGGCAATGAAAGTGATGAAATACCCATACCCTCCACGATCCTGTGTGGACATGGGCCCACATAAGTCAGAATGGATCAATTCCAACACTTCCTTTTCTCAAGACTGACTAGCCTTGAAAGACCTAGAAGACATCTTGCCCTCGATGCAGGATTCGCAGACTTGATAAGGTACAGGCCGGACTAAGTCCAATGTAACGTCATCTGCAAGTCACTGAATCCGCTTCAAGCTGATGTGACCGAGTGTCAAGTGCCAGAGATATGTAAGATCCTCGTCAGAAGAATCAAGTTTTCTCTTTCTAAGATTATCAATTTCGGATGAGATACATGCAATACTTGCGGAATACTTATGATTACAGTTAATAACATAGAGAGAGTTATTCAGCATTCCTCAACAAATAACACCGTTATTACTAATGATAGAAACACCACTATAAAAAATAACTGAATATCCATCAACATAAAGTTTGGAAACTAAAA
This sequence comes from Plectranthus barbatus, assembly GCA_026898455.1. Taxonomy (NCBI): domain Eukaryota; kingdom Viridiplantae; phylum Streptophyta; class Magnoliopsida; order Lamiales; family Lamiaceae; genus Plectranthus; species Plectranthus barbatus. The sequence continues at coordinate 32,302 of JAPKLW010001302.1, forward strand.
TATGGTTCCGCTGAAAATCCGGCACATAAAAAACATCTCTCAAAGTCAAAACAGAATCATTAATGTCCAAGGTGAAATCTCCAATGGCAGCTGCACTCACTTGTGCTGCATTCCCCATCGAGATGGTAACCTTGTCATTCTTCAACACCTTCCTCGGTGTGAACCCCTGCAAAATGTAACAAACATGATCAGTAGCTCCAGTATCCACTACCTACGAATGAGTATAAACCGATGCTAAACATGTTTTCATTACAAATGCAAATGACGTACCTTGTCCCATTGCATTCGGACAAGTCACCTTCCCGCACCTAGCACACATATCTTTCTTTGGAGTGACCTTGACTCTCTTCACTTTCCTTGACTTGCTTTCACTGCCTGCTTTCCTAAAATTGCTTTCAGCACCATCATCTCCAACCTTAGAGGTCGTCGAACTAGTACTGGAAACTGTGAGAATAGGTTTCCGTGCTCGCATGGAAGATTGCTCCACTACAAGGTCCTCAAGTAGCTCATGCAGAGCAACTCTCCCCTTGCAGCAGCAACTACTTTAAAGTCATGGTATGATCTCGGAAGAGAATTCAGGATGATATCAATCTCGCCTTGCGCACTGATATTAACTCCCCGCACAGTGAACTGTCTCATGAGCTCAATCATAGACATCATGTGCGCTGTTACCGAACTTTCCTCAACCATTTTCTTGCACACAAGATTGTGCACAAGTCTCTAGTTAATAGTCCGCTCCACATTACCATAAGTTGTCAAGAGATCCTTCCAGATCTCTCCAGCCCTTTCGATGTTCTCATACTTGTGCTTTAATTCTCTAGATAGGCCAACCGTGATAAGCCAAAAGGCGAAATCATGAGCTTCCTTCCATCTCTCATAAAACTCAAGCTTAAGTTCACAAACCCCATCATAGCCAGGCACAAGTGGATCCATGAAAAGAACATATGCTTGGATTTTCAGATAAAGGATGTGTTTGATGCAAAAACTCCATTCAGGGAAGTTCGGACCAGTTAAAGGATTGAGAGCAAGAACATGATCAAAAGTAGACATAGACATATCTGAAATAATAAAGAATCTTAAATAAGAACATACATGCAGAACTTCGAAAACAAATGCATTGAAAACAGGTTTCATAAATCAAATACAAATGTTTTCCACTAATGGCCTAAGAGTTTCCACCGCAAACTACAATCGTAGATGTTTACGATGTCACCCTCAACCAGTACTGTGGGTTTTATGACCCAATTCTTTAATTTCATACAATGTCAGGAACCTTTAGACACTTGAAATTAATAATTAGTGATAAAACTTAGACCAAGCCATCTTTCAAGAACCGGGAAGCAACAACTGCATTATATCCTCAGATGCTTCTAAGCGATTAACCACAACTTTAACTCCAGCCAAAAGAGACAGTTTAGCATGGCACATAACCATACCGCACAACCTTTAAAGCTTTTGTTATCTAAAATTTAAATCAATCCTAGAATACTTATGAAAGAGATCTACGCTAGCTACACTCGTAGACGTTTATGTAAAACTGTCCCACTATTCACATGATTTAAATTGTTTGTCTAGAAATCCCAACAACTGCAACCCATGCAACTCCGAGAATTAGCAAGCTACACTCGTAGACGTTTACTAAGACGAGAGATGCACTTACTGTAGGATTCGAGTCTACAATAGGCAACACGAATTGCCACTTTAATTTGCCAATGATTGTTCTTAGGATATAAAAAATTAATATAAATTAAATAAATCAGGCGAACCTAAGCATGCTCCTATAACATTAATTGTAACGGGAAGGATCTACGTAATACCTTAACTCCCGCGGCTGATCTACAGATCTAGATCGATGACGGAGACTTGTTCCAACAGGTCTTATCTTTTGATCTGTTCCCATGCCCAATCTGGAAATCTGGTGAAGATACGCTACAGGATCTACAGCCACCCACTGTCTCTCAATCTCTCTAGGATTTCTGATTTGAAACTTCAAACTTATGTAGGAAAATGAGAGATTTATCTATTTATATAGATCTGGAGAATGGGCTATTAGAGTTTAATAAACCCTAATGGGCTCTGAGCAATGTTGGGACAGACCAGGGATCAAATGAAAATAAAAAAGTGGGCCTCCTATTAATTAATTCCATGTTCAACCCAGAACATAATTAATTAATAAACATTAATTCATGCCACCAGAGAATTAATGCTGACCTACCCCTGTATTACCACATTATTAGGAACGGGTTGCATTGACTTGGTTAATCCCCATATTTAAGGTTTCAGACATTCATTAATTAATTCAGTGCATGACAATTAGCTGTAATTAATTACTCTCTTATTATTCCGGTTTAATACCACTCCACCCTTATCGCTTATGCTTGAATCAATGATTTAGCCTGCAGGACTTAGCATAACGAACCTCGTGAGCTTCCCAGGGAATGTCACCATCCTGAAACGGATATGGTTATCTAAATCTAGACTGAGGAAACCCCACACAAACAATCATCACCCAAGATGCAGATATACGAGTACATGTAAGATTCTCCACCATAGCAAGTCAAAGTGACAGTCAACCCATGTGTGCCCCTCAGCTTTCAATAGACTTTAGATCCGACCAAGTTACCGAGATCTTTACTCATTCATCTGTCAACTAGAATGGTTCATCTCACTGTTGTCCTATCAATACATTGAGATGTACCAGCTACACAAAGCAGTCAAGATAAACCACTTATGGACTTGTGTGCCGCTGCCTAAACCGACTGCCAAACCAGAAACTGTCTCAGCTGTGATAACTGTTTATAGCTCGCTAGGTCGAACGATCTATACGATCTTCTGTGATCTCTTACACACCGTATGATCTCCCTATCAACGAGATAACTGGATGTGTTTGTTCGCATCTTATGATTGTTAATTCAGACAGGAGTTGTTTATTGCTAGACATTAATGATTACCAGTATATCAAACATAATGTTTCCCAATATACCAATCATAATGCTTTTATGTATACAATTCCAACAATCTCCCACTTATACTCAATGCATTATACCATTACTCTCCAGAGTATAACATGTGCCTATTCTAATCTAGCTATTACATTTGGTCACCAGGTGGCCAGCATCTACCTCAGTCCTAGGCTTCGAACGTGACCCTCGTATGCCTTTTGTGGAAAGCCCTTTGTAAATGGATCTGCTAGATTATCCTTCGTGTCAATTTTCTCTATTTGCACATCGCCCCTTGCTACGATTTCTCGTATGATGTGGTACTTTCTCTCTACGTGCTTTGATGCCTTGTGAGTTCTTTGTTCCTTAGAGTTTGCTACTGCACCAACATTATCACAATATACCGTGATAGTCTTGGGAAAACTCAGAACAATATCTAACACATGGAGGTAGTTCTGGAGGCATACTGCTTCTTTAGAAGCTTCTGTAGCTACCACATACTCAGCTTCCATGGTGGAGTCCGCGATACATTTCTGTTTCACACTCCTCCATGATACAGCTCCACCTCTCAAGGTGAACACATAGCCCGAGGTCGATCTCTTCTCATCCTGATCTGCCCGGAAGTCCGAATCCAGATAACCCATAGGGCACAAATTCTCACACTGATAAACAAGACAATAGTCTCGAGTTCTTTTCAGATACTTGAGAATATGCTTGACAGCAGTCCAGTGTGCCTGTCCAGGGTTAGACTGATATCTGGCCTCCATGCTCACGGCATAACAGATATCTGGCCTCGTACATAGCATCGTATACATGAGACTTCCCACTTCCAAAGCATATGGTACTTTAGCCATCTCATCCTTCTCCTCTTCTGTTGCAGGGCATTGTGCCTTAGACAGATGAACACCATGTCTGAAAGGTAGCGATCCATTCTTGGCATTTTGCATGCTAAAACGAGCAATTTCAGTATCAATATAAGTGGCCTGAGACAAGCTTAACATACTCTTCTTGCGATCACGCAAGACGTTAATCCAAAGGATGTATCCAGCATCTCCTAGGTCCTTCATTTGAAACTGTTTGGATAACCATCTCTTCATGTCTGGCAACACCTTCACATCGTTGCCGAATAGAAAAATGTCATCTACATAAAGTGCAAGGAATACCACACTTCCGCTGACGTATAATCTATACACACGACTTTCGGTTTCGCACTGTGAAAATCCATAGGATTTAATCACATCATCGAAACGTTTTTTCCATGACCGTGAAGCTTTTTTAAATCCATACAAGGACTTCCTTATCTTCCAGACAAGATGCTCTTCACCATCCTTCACATAACCCTCTGGCTGCTGCATATAGATGTCACGACCTTCCTCAAGGTACCCATTTAAAAATGCAGTTTTGAAATCCATCTGCCAGATCTCTAGGTCCATATGTGCTGCTATGGATAGAAGAATTCGAATGGATTTGAGCATGGCTACCGGTGAGAAGGTTTGGTCATAGTCAATGCCCTCCTTTTGACTATAACCCTTCGCCACCAACCTGGCTTTAAAAGTCGTTATATCTCCATTCGAACCTTTCTTCCGTTTGTATACCCATTTGCAACCTATGGCCGAATGCCATCTGGTAGCGCAGACTTCTGGTATACATCCATAGAGGTAATTGATTCAATTTCTGAATCCATGGCTTTATGTCATTTTTCTGCATCTTTGTCATTTACTGCTTCATCGTATGTCCATGGGTCGGTATCATCTAGTCCATCTTCCAGGATCAAGTCCGAAGACTCTCCCACGAACATATACCGCTCGGGTTCGTGGGGTACCCTCCCACTACGACGGAGCACTGGTACTGCGTCAATAGTTGGTGCAGTTACTTGTGGATCAAATCCTTGCACTGGCGACCGTGCAATTGGTTCCATACCTTCGAGAGGTACAGTCAATCTGCCACGAGGTTTTCCTAATGGAAGCACATCATCGTCTCCAGTTTCTTGGAGAATGATATCACTTTTGGATTTGTGGTTTTTCACAAACTCGTCCTCCAAGAATCTTGCGTTGGTGCTAACAACGATCTTCTGATCCTCAGGACAGTAGAAATAACCACCTTTCGTTTGTCTGGGGTATCCCACAAACAACATTAGCTTGGACCTACCTTCTAACTTATCAAGTTCCTTTGACAAAACATACGCCGGACTACCCCACACTCTTATCTTCGACACACTGGGCTTTTGCCCATGCCAGAGTTCCGAGGGTGTTTTAGGAACTGATTTAGAAGGTACCAGGTTCAGCAGGTACGCCGTTGTTAGTAATGTGTGGCCCCAAAACGAAACAGGCAAGTTCACATAACTCATCATAGATCTAACCATTTCAAGAAGAGTCATATTTCTTCTTTCTACCACACCATTCTGCTGAAGAGTGCCCGGTGCGGTCCATTGGCATGTAATCCCAAGCTCTGATAAAAACTGCAAGAACTCGTCACTGAGATATTCACCACCACGATCAGATCGTAATGACTTAATGGTCTTGTTTTACTTCTTCTCTACTTCCGCCTTGAATTCCTTGAATTTCTCAAAGCATTCAGACTTATAGTGAAGTAAGTAAACATACCCGTATCTCGAGTAATCATCAATAAAAGTGACGAAATACTTAAATCCTCCACGAGCTTGCGAAAACATCAGTCCACATAAATCAGAGTGGATCAGTTCCAACACATAACTTGCTCGAGATTGACTTGCCTTGAAAGGCCTGATCGTCATCTTTCCCTCTATACAGGATTCACAAACTTGATGTGGAACTACCTGGATTAAATCCAACCTTCCATCATTCACGAGTCTCTTCATCCTCTTTAGATTGATGTGACCTAGTCTCAGATGCCATAGATATTTAAGATCCTCATCAGAAGATGAAAACTTTCTCTTCTTATGATTAAATGAGTTATATGCAGCATTCACGGAAGATTTATGCAAACAAGTTATGATATAAAGAGAGTCTTTCTGTATCCCACGACAGATAATACCGTTATTGCCATTGATAGTAACATGACTATCAAAAATAACTGAAAATCCATCATTTATTAAACAGGAAACAAAAATAAGGTTCCACCAGAAATTCGGCACGTACAAAACGTCTCTTAAAATTAGAACATTGTCTTGAAAGCATAATGCAACATCTCCAACTGCTACTGCAGACACACGAGCAGCATTACCCATGGAGATCGTTACCTCGTCATCATTTAGCTACCTTGTGGGCCTGAATCCCTGCAAAGTGTAACGAACATGATCAGTAGCTCCAGTATCCACTACCCACAAATGGGTAGAAATACATGCTAAACATGTTTCCGTTACAAATGCTAATGACGTACCTTGTCCAACCCGCTTGGTCAGACAATCTTTCTTCCAGTGACCAATTTTACCACAACGGAAACACTTGCTCTTCTTCCCCGGTGTCACAGTCTTCTGAAGCAAAAGTACTCTTCTTGAATTTCTTTCCAATCACCCCTTTAGCACCTTTCAATGAAGCAGGGCGACTACCATAAGAAACCAAAACTGCCTTTTCAGGTTGCATGACTGATTCAGCCACCATGAGGTTACTAAGTAACTCATTGAGAGTGTACTCCTTTTTACTCATGAAAACATTCAGCCTAAAGTTCTCAAAAGACTTCGGAAGTGAGTTGAGTATGATATCGACCTGCGCTTCCCCGTTAATACCTCCTCCATGCAACGTCAGTTCATCCATGAGGTGAGTCATGGAAACAACATGCTCCCTCACTGAGCTACCATCAGTCATTTTACAACTCACGATCTCTCTCATGAGCTTAAATCTGACAGCTCTATCCGATTCCCCATAAGTAATTGTGAGACTATCCATAATCTCAGCTGCTTTATCCTACTGTTGATGTTGTTGCTGGAGCATCTTAGACATAGTGGTCATCATGTAGCACTTGACTACATTTTTAGACTTGACCCACTTGTCATAGAGGTTCCGCTCCACATCAGTTGACTCAGCAGTGGGGACAGTTGGACACAGAGTGTTATGAACATATTGATGTTCCTCTGCAACTAGGATATAATCAAAGTTGCGCTTCCATTCAAGGATATTCGGACCAGTTAATTGATTTTGTGCCAAGATATTGATGACATTATTCATAAACATATCTGAAAACAATAATTGATTAAAGTAAGAACATACATGCAAAACATTGAAACAAATATGCATTGTAACCTTTTGATAAACCAATACAATTGTTTCCCCCAATTGCCTAGGTGCATCTACTGCAAGCTCCTTTCGAAGACGTTTACAGCAGACTACCAAACAAGACTGCTCTTTGAAGTTCCAGTCCTTAATTTCAATCCATGCCAGGTATTCGCCAGCAAATGAAATTAATAATCGGAGATAAAACAAAGACCATGTTCAACCTATCTGAGCAGGGACATCATTCATGAGTTAGTACTCAGGCAACATCTAAGCATTTTACCACTATTCTAACTCTGAAAGTTAAAAGGACGATTTGTCATACGTACTAGACCCATGATGCATCCCTCTTACAACCTTTGTTATCTCATGTAAAACAATCCTAGAGAACTTATGAACAAATAAAGTAAGCAGGCTATGGTCGTGTAGATGTCTACTCACTTCACTGTCCACTTCTCACATGTTTAAATGTTTTATTTAGAAATCTCATCTATTAGAACTTATGAACAAATAAAGCAAGCAGGCTAAGGTCGTGTAGACATCTACTCACTTCACTGTCCACTTCTAATAAGAGACCGCATTGTGGAGGTCTTGTTCATTTTTTTAAAAAAATCTTGCTTAGTCTTTTTCTTTCAAAAAGTTCATATGCGCACAGATTATTTTATGATCCATAAATTACGTCACATCTAAAATTCCATCATATTTCCCAACATGATCCCGGAATTCATAGACATAATTTAACACATAAAATAAATCACATAAAGCATGCTTTGAACAGTAAATAATAAAGTAGTAATATGCTTTCCTATTATCTACGACATGCTTCAAAATAAATAATAAAAGTAGTAGCATGCTTTCCTATTATTTACTAGTGCGCACATAATAAATCACATCATATGAGAAAAAAATTAAATAAACAAATAAAATTTCTCGAGGCCCCTTGATGCAATTACATGGGAAATAAAAATAAATCTATCTATTACAATGATTTAATTTCGTACAGATCTTCAAATGGGCTCCCACTGTCTAACTTGAAATCTGCAATTTTTGGGCTGGAATAATACAGCAATTTGGGCTAGGTATTAGGGTTTCAGGCCCACTGGATTGTAAAAACCCTAATTTTGCAAAAAACCCTAGTTTCAGCAAACCGGGCCGCCTCCGGGCCCATGCCCAGCCCAGATCTGAAACCCTAGCAGAAACTAAGGTTCCAGCCGCCACCCCCTCCAACACAAACCCTAGCCGCCGCCCCTGACTGCTACAACCGCGCCGCCAGATGCAGAGCCACAACCGACCTGCCAGCCCCGTACACGGAGCCATCGCCGGTCCTACGGCCTCGCCGCTGCCCTACTGCGACCCACCCAAGGGCGCGCTTGCTGCTATCGCAGCCACCTGTGCGCGATTGCCATTGTCGCTGCTATCGCAGCTCGCAGTAGATCCAGCATCGTGTCTCTACTACTCCGGCGATGCCTCCCACTCGCAGCACTGCAACGATTTGCGCCGGCCAGCACCGGCGCCGCCGCCACTGCAAGGAAGAAGAGAGGGGGAAAACGTGAGCTGCTGCTGCCGGCGGCCTTGTTTTCACAGAGATTTGCCGCGAGCAGCGCGCGGCCACTGTGTGCTACCGTCGCCAGCCGCCGTCTACCGGTCACCACCGCACGCCGTCTGCGTGCGGCTGCTGCTGTCATCGGAGCATAACTGTACCGCTTTGTCGTTGTTCTTGTTCTCCATACATTCCGGTTTATAGATTGAATAAAATAAAATAACAGATCTAGTCTATTACGTATTTTCCGATGAATCTTATTGTGGATTTTCTCGCAATTTAAAACAAAACCAAAATAGAAACAGAGAGGGGACATGGGAACAAAAACTTCCACGACAAAAATAAATTCATCCATGAACATACATAGTTATTTAATCACAATTTATTCAGGATAGAGCCTAAGAACTAGAACCTGGCTCTGATACCAATTGTAGGATTCGAGTATACAATAGTCAACACGAATTGCCACTTTAATTTGCCAAGGATCGTTCTTAGGATATCAAAAATAAATATAAATTAAGTAAATCAGGCAAACCTAAGCATGCTCCTACAAAATTAATTGCAAAGGGATGGATCTATGGAATATCTTAACTCCAGCGACTGATCTACAGAACTAGATTAATGACGGAGACTTGTTCCAACAGATCTGATCTTCTGATATGTTCCCTTGCTCGATCCGAAAATCTGGTGAGGATACGATACCAGATCTACAGCCGCCCACTCAATCTCAATCTCTCTAGGATTTCTTATTTGAAACGTCAAACTTATGTAGTAAAATGAGAGATTTAACTATTTATATAGATCTGGAGAATGGGCTATTAGGGTTTAATAAACCCTAATGGGCTCTGAGCAATGTTGGGCCAGACAAGGGATCAAATGCAAATAATAAAGTGGGCCTCCTATTAAATAATTCAATGTTCAACCCAGAACATAATTAATTAATAAACATTAATTCATGCCACCAGAGAATTAATGTTGACCTACCCCTTTATTTCCACTTTATTAGGAACGGGTTGCAAATGACTTGGTTAATCCCCATATTTAAGGTTTAAGACATTCATTAATTAATTCAGTGTGTGACAATTAGCTGTAATTAATTAATCTCTTATTATTCCTGAGTAGTACCACTCAACCCTTATCGCTTATGCTTAAATCAATGATTCAGCCTGCAGGACTTAGCATAACGAACCTCGTGAGCTTCCTAGGGAATGTCACCATCCTGAAACGGATATGGTTATCTAAATGCATCTTGAGGAAACCCCAAACAAACTTTCATCACCCAAGATGCAGATATACAAGTGCATGTAAGACTCTCCACCGTAGCAAGTCAAAGTGACAGTCAACCCATGTGTGCCCCTCAGCTTTCAATAGACTTAGATCCGACCAAGTTACCGAGATCTTTACTCATTCATATGTCAAGTTGAATGGTTCATCTCACTGTTGATCCTATCAATACATTGAGATGTACCGGTCACACAAAGCAGTCAAGATAAACCACGTATGGACTTGTGTGCCGCAGCCTAAACCGACAGCCAAGCCAGAAATTATCTCAGCTGTGATAACTGTTTATAGCTTGCTAGGTCGAATGATCGATACGATCTTCTGTAATCTCTTACACACCGTATGATCTCCCTATCGACGAGATAATTGGATGTGTTTGTTCGCATCGTATGATTGTTAATTCAGACAGGAGTTGTTTATTGCAAGACATTAATGATTGCCAGTATATCAAACATAACATTTCCCAATATACCAATCATAATGCTTTTATGTATTCAATTCCAACATTTACAGCCTAGGACCTCTTTGTGGAGGTCTTTTGATTTTTTTAAAAAAATTCGATTAGTATTTTTATTCAAAAAGGTTTCTTAAATACGCACACAGATAATTTCATTATCATTATATTTTCCAAATTTTTTGCATGTGAATAAACAAGCCCAAAAAATTCCCAAAATATAATCCAACAAGAAATTAATCACATATGCATGCTTGTAAAGCTGTAAATAATAAACGTAGTAAATCATGCTTTTCCTATTATCTACACATGCTTATAGCGCAATTAATAAATCACATATCATACGAGGACAATTAAGACAAAAAAAATTCCTCGTGGCCACTCAAAATAAGGAAATAAATCCTATCTATTACAAATTTGAAAAAATAATTCTTTTGGATAACTCCAAATCTTTCTTCAAATCTTCAGGTCCTTGAAATCTACAACCAACAAATCTTTTGGGATCTAGGGTTTTGTGATTTGAAAATTAGTCCCACAACTCATCTGCAAACCCTAGGGTTTACATCGAATTGGACCAACCGTCAAAACACGAACCACCGCGCAGGGACAGCAGCCGCCGACGACAGCCACCACTACCGCCAGTGCTGCCAACCACCCGCTGCCTGTAGCCCGTGCAAGCCGCCACTCGTGGACACGGTCCTGCCACTGCTATCGCTTGCCAGCAGCCACACGCACGAGCAGGTCTAGTCTATCGTCTTGCGCCGCCCACCGTCTGCCAGAGGCCGCACGCGCGCGCAGGCCTTGCCTGACACCGTGCGTGCCGCTGATAAGTTCATTATTTCACTCACTTATCTATATTATATTTATACTATTTTATGTAGTTTTATTGAGTTTATATATATATTTTATGCATGAGTCAATATTAGGAGGTGTTCGGCGTATTTTGATGTTTATGCAGGTTTTTAGGCCTAAACCCACGAGAAAACCGTTCCGAAAGCAGTGACGTGTAAGAGTAGCAGTGAAGAGTTCTTCCACAAGAGGAATTGGAGCTATTGGCACATGGCAATGGATGAAGCTTTGAGGTAGCTCTCCAACGCAACTGGAAACGGGTCAATCGGAGTCCGGGAGAGGAAGTTATGGCCAAAACCGTGAGACCGCGCAGAAGTGGCGAGAAGCTGCGTCGACAGACACCAATCAGCATCGATTGACGGAAACCAGGAAGCCTCATCGATCAAATGTGGATCAGCCACGATCGACGCGAACCTCTCCGCTGGAGCGGAAATCTGATAAAAATCGGATTTATTCATATCTTTAGCCCTAGAATTGATAGGATACACCCCCACCTCTATAAATATCCTAATAATGTCGATTTTGAGAGTACCTTTTGACCTTTTAATCATGCTTTATTCCAAATTTCAGTTTTTAGAGAGATTTCCAAGAATTTTAGAGTTTATGTTTGAAGACAGAAATTTGTGGGAAGACATTCAGATACAAGTTTCTATGCAATTCAGGTTGTATTTTTCTATGATGAATATTCCTCTGAATATGTGTAACTAATCTCTTTCTTAGATTCTAGGGTTTCGAATTATCAATGTATACATGTGTTTGATTGATTGAATTATTTTCCCTTTCCCTTCGTAGTTTGTGAAATCTGTGCTTATTCATAATCTTGATTTGCTGATCACATCTTAGGATTATCTAGTTGATTACTTGAGACGTAACTGTGATAGTTTTCAATGGAAAGAGATTTTCACAATATAATCTGATTTCTTGTCGTAACTGAAGGAGATTGATTGTAGGAATAAATCTGTAGATCTTTGGAGTTAGTTAATTTATCTTGAGACCGAGCAGAGATAGGTAATTAATTAATCTACTTTATGAATTGTCAAACAAAGAAGTTCATAATATTTTTCTGATGTTTCACTACGAAGAGGAATTAAAATTGGGAATTAATCAATTCATTCATCCATGTCATACTTGATAGGTAGATATCCCTGGAATCTGTGCTTCTCTTATCTGAATCTAAAAGATTTTTAATTTCCTGTTTAATTTTCATTAGCAAGTATTGAGATTTTCAAAACAACCAAAACTTTTTAATTGCTTTTCCTAACCAGTATTTTAAGAACGTCTGATTTAGTATTTAGGATTTTTCGTTGCTTCATTCCCCTGGATCGATAACCTTAGGGTTTACAAATTTATTTGTCACTATTTCTATAATTAATCTGTAGAAATTACAGTGATCAGCCGCCGCGACCGCGACCACAAGCACGCAGCTGCGTGCCACCACCATGCGCATTGCCCTTGTCCCGCCTGTCTTCATCTTGTTCTTCGTCCCATCTCGTCGAATTTACAGATTTGAAATTAAAATTACCTAGAGTAAACTATTACAATTTTTCCTATCAAATCTAATCACTAATTTTCTCTTGATTTTATAAAATAGATCCAAACATGGATAAACCACCGCGGATTAAATAAGACGGGTTGCCACTAGGAACAAAACCCATCCACGACAAATAAATTCATACATGCATAATGAGTAAATCGCATTCAACAGAGCCATGAATCAGCAACCTCGCTTTGATACCAATTGCAGGGATTTTCCGTGAACCGAATCACCAAATCCAATTAAGTAGGACCAATCATGGATGTTGAGCACAATAAAAAATTCACTAAACCCTAGCATGCTCCTATGAATTTAATTTGTGGATTAAGGAATTACAATTATTCCATAGAGTTTGAACGATCTTTCGCGTTTGAATATCCAAATTCAATTCAACGACGCGATGTGGAAACAGAAATTAAAAAACCAATTTCTTGATTTAATCGAATAAAAGGAAAAAAAGAGAAGAAGAGTTTGTTCTCCAGATCAGATCTTCAGATCTGTATCCTAATGCTGTTCAGATCTGCTTCTGGTGAGGATTCCACAGATCTGTGATGTGAAGGCCAGAGTCGAAACTTCATCTCCTAAACACACACCAGCGTTGCCGCCCACACTCTCTCTCCATAGGGTTTCAAACTGATTTGAATGTTCTAGAGTGGCTAGGGTTTCAGAGAGAGAGATGTCTATTTATAGACCTAGGGTTTTAACCCTAATGAGCTACTGAGCCTTTTTCAGCATATTTAACTGGGCCAGACCGGGGACCTAATGCAAATAATAAATTGGGCCTATGAATTAGTTAATTCCCATGTCCACAACCTAGGACACAATTAATTAATTAATATTAATTCTTTTTCACCACAGAATTAATACTAACCTACCCCTTTATTACCACGTTATGAGAACAGACTGCATTTAGATGAGAATCCCCATATTTAAGGTTACCGAACATTCATTAATTAATTGGAGCTTCTGACAAGCTCTATCCACAATTAATTAATATCTTATTTTCCTGTGCAGTACCACTCAAACCTTATAACTCGTGCCTCAACTTAATCAGCCTGCAGGACTTTGGCATGATGAACAATATTGAGCTCCTCAGGGAATGTCCCCATCCTATTACTCAAATATGATTGCCTAACTCCAGCTACCCAAGATGTGTATATACAATCACGTTACTTAGGCTCTCCACCATGGAAAATCAAAGCAACAGTCAACCCGTGCATACCCCTGAACCTTCGTTAGAGTTTGGACTCAATCAAGAACGAGACCTTGTATTTGTTGATGTCAGGCAGACAAATACATCTCAATGTGGTCTAATCAATACGCCACCCTTGCGTACCAACATATAATGTAACCAGGACAGATTACTTCTTCCGACTATGCGGCAACCATCCGAACAGATGTATCCTCAATGATGTCTCGGCTGTGATAATATTTTTATCTCACTAGGTCAAGTGATCATACTGTCTTCCGCGATCTACAAAACGCCGTATGATCGTCCCTATCGGTGAGACAGAAGGATACCATTGTTACGTGCATGTAAGTTTGTTTAACAGATAGGAGAAAAGTCAAATGTATACTCATTGTAATAAATGCTTTCTGTATACAAAACCCAACAGAACCCTAACAGGTTCTAGGGCTTTCGATATTCTTTTCTGATGCATGGTTGAATGAAATCAACTTGATAGTATGGTTTAATTGTCTGAGTTTAATTTAATAATCTAGATTTAAATATGGATCGAGAGATGAATTTTGAGTCTAGGTTTAAAGTTAATCAATAGAAGGACCAAGAGGTGAAGATTGTTAAAAGGATGAGGGAATTAATTATATTTGTTTTCTGTCTCAAAAGGAAGAAATTTGTATATGAATTAATTAGGTGATTATTGAGATTAACTAAATTGGTTTTATTGTGACCGAGAGGAGATACTCACTAATTAGTAATCTAGGGTTTAATTGACTAACCAAGGAATTTAATCCACTTGAATCTTAATTTATCCCCATTGCTGAGTTGATGAATTTTCATGTTGATGATTAGAATATCTACCCTAGGATCTGTGTTTTCCTTTATTGTTTTCAAAATCTTTATTTTCTTGCATTGTCATCTTTAATTTAAAAAAAAATCCCTTTTCTAAAATCCTCAAACTTCTATGTTCTACGAATTATAGCTAGTACTTGGGGTATTTCGTTGCACAGTCCATGTGGTTTTAACCACCTTTGGGTGTAATTATAAATTTATTTGCTCACCATTTCTACAGTTATCGGACTCATTCTTCACCTTCTTAGATTTCATCAAACTCCATAAGTTTTAGTTTGATACAGAGCTCCTTGAAACGAGCTTCTGGGAATGGCTTCGTGAAAATGTCCGCGAGTTGATCTTCAACACAGATATACTCCACGCTTACATCCTTCTTCTCGACATGATCACGAATCAAGTGGTGTCGTATGTCAATGTGCTTATTCCTGGAATGATGGACTAGGTTCTTCGTTATGCACATCGCACCATTATTGTTGCAATAGATAGGAACACATCCTAACTCCACATCATAATCGAGCAGCCGTTGTTTAATCCAAAGAATTTGAGCACAAGAACTAGCAATAGTAACATATTCAACTTCTATTGCTGATGTTGCAACCGAGTACTGTTTCTTGTCGAAGCAGCTTATTAGCTTATGTCCAAGAAACTGATAGGTACCACTCGTGCTCTTGTGATTAATACGACATCCTCCAAATTTTAAGTCTGAGTATCCTATAAGAGCAAACTCATTGCATCTGGGTTACCGAATTCCAAGTAACTTAGTACAGTTCAGATACCTTACTATCCTCTTGGCATCATCCATATGTGATTTCTTCGGATTGGCTTGGAATCTCACACAGACTCCGATGGCATAAGAAATGTAAAATCGGCTTACTATCAAGTATAAGATTGAGCCTATGATTCTTCTATAAGTTGAGGGATCGATTGATTCTCCATCTTCATCCAATGTGATCTGCACACTCGTGCTTATAGGAATCCTTAGAGACTTTGTCTTTTATGGAAGAAAGTTGTTGATCAGGTCACTGGTGTACTTCTTTTGATTGATGAAAATCCCTTCACCGGACTAGTGAACTTGCAATCCTAATAAGTACATCATATTGCTTGTCATACTCATTTGAAAGTGACTCTGCATTAACTGGCCAAATTTATCACATAGGCTCAAGTTCTTCGACCCAAAATAATATCATCGATGTAGTTCTGGATCAGTAGGATGTCTTCACCATCATTGATTAGAAATAAGGTCCTATCGATCTTCCCTTTTTTAAATCCATTCTTTAGCGGGAACTAGGAAAGGGTCTCGTACCAAGCTCGCGGTGCCTACTACAGTCCGTAGAGTGTTTTCTAAACTTGTAAACTTGATTGCTTCTTTAAAACCAGGAGGTTGCTCCACTTATACTTCCTCCTTAAGTTCTCCATGGAGATAGATAATTTTCACGTCCATCTGATAGACCGTGAATTCATGGTATGCAGCATAGGTTTCATCGAAGTCGATCCCTTTGCACTATGCATACCCTTTGCCAACAAGTTTGGCTTTGTTTCTGACTATGTTACCAACTTCATCTCGTATATTCTTGAAAATTGACTTAGTACCGATCACAGACTGATGTGATGGACGATCTACCATGTTCCGTACGTGGTTGCGAGTGAATTCTTCAAGCTACTCTTTTATAGCATTAAATCCAGTTAGCTGATTGATGTGCATTTGCCACCTTCATTGGTTCGATCTAAGAAATGTAGCATGTTAGAAGCGCACCGCCTTGTCTGGTTGGAATTAGATTGTTAATATTATCTAGTACGACATCTTCTAGATGGTTAGGAAGCCATTTAGGTTGTTGAAGTTCATCGACCTGGACTGATTGAATGAATGGCTCTTTAGAGTGAACACCAGCGACGAACACGTTGGTGAGGAAATAATCTTCTAGGATGATTTCATTCCCCAAAACTTGTTGATCTACGCCTTAGTCAGTCTGGACTTGTGGTTGAGTTTGGACTCCGGAAGATTGGACTTCATAAGTCTGAACAGCTTCAGTCTGGGCATGGTCTTTAGTCTGCACTCCTTCTTCAGTGTTAGCTTTGTTCTCGACGTCAATCTGAGTGTAAGTGCTAGGGGTGTACACGGTCCGGTTTGGCAGGTTTGAAGGTCGAAGTATGGACCAAACCAAATAATACGGTTTGAAAAATTCTCAAACCAAACCGGCCAAATTATTTTTTCAAACCAAACCAAACCAAACCAAATAAAATGGTTTGGTTCGGCCGGTTTAACGGTTTGGAACATGACTTTAATGAGCAAAGTCAAAACATAAAAAAATTCTATTTTTAACAATATTTTATTTGAGAAATTAAAAAAAATAAATAATGGTTCTCATCGACAAAGTACAAGACAATGATAATAGAAACAAACAATTTATGACATCAAAATATAATAGTTCATATCTCATTCTCAAAGATAATAGTTCGTAAAAGGTCACATTATTACGATGCGACAATGGTGAAGCTGACCGACGCTTGAATTAAATTGTGAGATTGTAATATTGGATAGTTTAAGGTTTATTTTAAATTTCAATAAATAAATAAAAATGTAGGAGAAAAATAAAAATTCTATGATTTTGCACAGTATAGGATTCATACTTATTCCGTAAAGATAATAAGGGTAAAATGAGAGACGTTTACAAATAAATAAATAAAAATTTGTAAATAAAAATGTAGGAGAAAATAAATTATATGATGTTGCGTAAAGGATTTGAACTTGTACCTTTTAAAATTCAAAGTATAGCTTGAACCACTACACTAAATGTACCAGTTTAATATATTTAGTACAATATATAATTTAAATATTTATTAAAATTATAAACGGTCTGGTCCGGTCCAAACGGTCGATTTCTGTACTCAAACCATGGACCAAACCAAATTATACGGTTTGAAATTTACGGTCCGGCCGACCAATTAATTCACTTGCCAAACCGGCCAAACCGACCAAATCATTTCGGTTCGGCCGATTTGGCCGGTTTGGACCAAACCGTGTACACCCATAGTAAGTGCCTTCATCCCTAGCTTCCCAATCATGCGTCTGGTCTTCTTGATTGCCAGTCTGAATCCTTGGGTCTACATAATCTTCATCAGCATCGTCAGCTTGGAAGACACTAGTCTGAATTCCCTCTTGATTTGATCCTTATTTTAGGGTAATGGAATTCAAAGTCTCAGCATGATTGTTCATATCATCGACCTTCTCAATTGTTTGATGGCCATTCGAGGGTGCTGGTTGAGAAGATGATTCCTTCATAGATCTAGTCAAGACAACTTGTTAGCATTAAAAGGATTTGTGCCCAACTGCTCATTGACATCTCTGATCTGAGGAATGTCTTCTCCCAGTTCTCTCATAGTCTTGAGCCCCAAAATAACTTCATCAAAGAAAACATTGCATGATATCTCCACAACTTTGGTAGTCTTATTAAATACCTAATATCCCTTGTGAGAGGGGTGTCCATAACCAAAGAACACACCTTCATCAGTTTTGGGAGAAAGCACATTTAATTTTGACTTTCCATTATTGTGAACGTAACATGGAGAAATAGAAGCGCGAAGATTATCTAAAGAGGGCTTAAGATCATGATATATCTCATGTAGGGTCTTCTGAAGTCTATCATTGATGCCACTTCAATTTTGAGTGTAGCACACCATCATCAATGCCTTGTCTCAAAACTTTTCACACAAGCTGGTCTCAGCCAGCATGGTCTGAACTGCTTCATTCATCATTTTATTCTTTCATTCTTCCAACCCATTCTACTGCGGACTTCTTGGAGTTGGTCGCTCGTGCCCGATGCCAGCTTCCATACATAAATCCATCAGAGGGCCATTGTAAAACTCTGTTGCATTTTCAGATTTGATCCTCTTCATTGTTACTTCTCTCTGGTTCTGGACTCACATGATCAGCTCCGGTAAAATGATCTTCACCTCATCCTTTACCTTGAGAATCTTGATCCAAGTGTAGCCCGAGTAGTCATCCACTACTAATAATGAGAATATTTTGCCTCCAAATGGTTGGGGGAGTTACTGGACAAAATAAATCCATATGAAGTAACTCCAACACTCAGGTAGTGCTTGGGCTGACTGACTTGTTCTTGAAGGTGGTCTGACCGTCTTGTGAAGTGACACACAATTCTCACGTCAAATTATCAATCCGAGATCTTTTCTATTCGCTCTCGTGGAAACTATTTACTCGTAAGAAGATGCATCAATAGCTAGGCAATATAATAGTCGTTGATTTTCTTGATCTATCTAGCTATGAATTGCAAACTAAACTACAAATGCATACAATTTAACATTCAACAATTTGCTAAAATTACCAATCACTTACTTCTATCAAATGTTTGGGTAAATTAGAGTAACAAGTCCAACAATCTTAGAACGAAGTGAGTATTTGTAAACTTCAATTGAGCCAAATTAAACCAAGCTATGTTGTAAAAAATTTTAATTCCTATATAGTTGAGCAACCGACTCTATCCTAGTCAATCCCCTTTGTACCGGTGAATTGTCTGTTGATGAAATTAGAAATCTCAAACAGCTACATTATCAATCCCTAACTCACTCCCAACCGACCGTCGATTACTGCCCTATAATCCTAGCTCCACACATGGATTGGAACTAAAACTATATGATTATGCACTTATCACGACGATTCCGTCCGCGTATTGGCTGCAAAGTTCACATCAACTACCCATAGATTGGCTATTACCTACATCTAATAGGTATGAACAAGCTCAAGTGCAAATCAAGATTTCATAGGAAAGTAAACAAACATAGAAGATTCAATCCATCTCAATATCCATATTACAACACTCACTTAGGAATTTAGCTCCTCATACCTTGAATTAGAAGCAATACAAGTTGGAAGATAAGAATTGACATTACAAAGCTTCAAGGTCAAAATTGATCTTCTACGATTGCCTTCGTTGAATCCAATCCACCTAATCTCCTTCTTCAAATGTCACAAAGATTATGGAATGTTTCTTGGTTCTCTTAGATTCAAGTGGGGAAAGAAGTGTAGAGATGAATCTAGATGGAAGTTTGTGACGGTTATTCTTCAATTGGGCAAAAATCCCTTCATTTAATTGATTTTCCCCCTTTTATAGACGAGTTAGCAGGGCCTCGGATCGCCCGAGCTCGATTTGGCTCTCTCGAGCCTCCAGAAAATCCATGGGAAAATGGAGAAACCCCGACCTAGCTCGGCCGAGCCTGCCTCGCTCGACCGAGCGAGGTCTCAGTTTCATGGCTCGGCCGAGCCCGCCTCGCTCGACCGAGTGAGGTCTCAGTTCCATGGCTCGGCCGAGCCTGCACCTAGCTCGGCCGGGCGACTCCTCCAAGCTCCCAAAACTTCTCCTTAAGCACCGCTCGGGCGAACATAGCCTCCTCGGACTTCATACTTGGACGATTTTCCTCCAGAACTTCCCAAAATACGCTATATTAAGCTCAAAATGTATCGTACATCATTTCAAACATTGAAACACAAAAACAAGGCAAAAGAACAACGAAATCATATGATATGAGGGTAAAATGGCCACAAACATGCACGCTCACACATCAAAAAATAGGTCATTTTACACACATATCATAATCCCCCAAACTTGAACCTTTGATTGTCCTCAATCAAAACAAAGTAAAGCAATAAATAAACCTCATCAAACAACCTCATAGCTCATCATAGTCATCTTAGCTTGCTCTTATCGAACAAGATTATCACCTAACCTTGTGACACGGTTAATGCTAACGACTCTACCACTCATCAACATTGGATAAAGAAATGAAAGCACTCCCTTACGTGTTTAGGGTTTGATGAATTCACTCATTCACAAGATATCGAGCACAATTTTCATTGACTTGAAACAATTTTCACCACTATACTACAACGAGTTGGCTCCTAAAATAGAAAAGGTCTTTGTTTTTTATTATAACGTGGCTTACTAAAAGGTAGGTGGTTTTGGGCTAAAGTGACGAACATCTCCAAATCCCAAAACCCCCAAACTTATTTCCTTCAATCCACTTCCAATCTTGAGGCTTTTTCATCAAACAATTCTCATACATTTCTTTTTTTTTTTTTCTTTTCTTCCTTTTCTCATTCTCCTTTCCTAGCACCCTCATTTTTTCTTCTTCATGGTGCTTTTCATTTCTTTTCCTCTTTTCTTCTTCTTTTTTCTCTTTAAAGTACCCAAATTTTTGTTGGTACCCCTTTTCCTAGGATTCATATTAATCCTACAATCAATACTTTCATTGCCTCAACAATCGCAACTCAAAATACCAATTGATTCCCATCCCAACTCTCATCTACGTATTCACCCTCATACGCTCATTCCCCCTAAATTTTGTCCTAATATTTTTGAAGAAAATTCTCCATTTAAGCACAATCACGGGAAACAAGGGTATGAACGGTAAAATTATGATATGAACAACCTTATACTTCCAAAGTGAAAGGAGGAACTAAGAATCGATGGCCTAAGATCATTTTTTAGTTACCAAACTCATGCCCAATAGATAGAGACTATATTCAAGTTCTAGATCTTGTGCTCTCAAACTTGCCACTCACACTCAAAAAGAAAAATATGACAATATCAAGGCTCAAATACTCACGACTTTTGTCAAGTCCTAAACATTAACCTCGCACAAAACTCGGCAATTCAAAAGTTCAATTTAAGCATACCTTGACAACTAGATTATGCCCTATCATTGGTCGAAGCAATTTTTAGCCTTACAAAGTAAATCATGATTCCAATCTCCAATTCTCATTTAGGTTCATCATGCACACACGACAAGCACACAACAACCTAACTAACATTCCACATGCCAACACAATTCAATTTGAAACTAAATGGTAAGAAGAACAATAGAAAGCGTTACCCATCGGTAGACACGATTACCGCTCTTCATTCCTTATTTGCACCTACTAAACAACAATACACACCACCAAACAATTTGAGCATAATAAAACCAAATAAGTTCGCATGTCCACCATCCTACCACAAACCAATCTTTCACAAAATTAACTCATTAATCCACTAGCACCACCATTCATTCCATACCATTATACATCCACATACCAAAACCAAATAGAAATAATTAAACACATGCAAACTCGCCATGATTCATCAAAACATTCCATAAAAACAAACCAATGAACATCCATCATCACAAAAGTATATCAATATTGAATTACAACCATATTGAAGATCAATATTATTTCAAATTCAAAACTAAATCTAAACTAGACTAAAGATAAGGATAGAGATAAGAGAAGTGAACCAGAAGAGGGCACCGGATACCGACCACTCCCCCCAAACTTAGTCAAGTGAGACTAAGTTTGTAAAAAGGTACCCGGTGCGCTCGCAGTCCCTTTAGTCTGCTGGGTCCTGTGGTGGCTGATCACGGCAACAGTAGTAGCATGGACTGGGAAGCACCTCCTCACATCGAGACATCACCAATCTATTCATATCAAGATGAGCTTCAGTACTCATCAACCAATTAGACCTATCCCCGAAATCATCAATATCTGTCAACGCACGGTTAGACAATTCAATCCCAAAATCTCCAAACTTATAAAAGTAGCAGACACCCAATTTTTCAGGAACCATAAAAGCTTTAGTGACCAGAGTAGTCGTGTTAAGGCTCAACCCCGGAGTGAATACTCCCGACATATCAAAACTACAAGCCCTAAAAATAGAAAATAGTAATCCACCACCACAAATAACCGAATTATCAGCACCAATTGTATTGCTCCAATTTTCCATCAACCATCCCCCAATAGAAAAGGGCCTCCCATGCAGTAACGCAAACAGAAATTGGAAATCAGCCAAACCAACACAACCAGTACAATAATATCCACAAGACCAACCCTCTATCATAAGATGTAAATAACGAATAATAGGATTCTTAATCAAGTATGACCTAAAATCTTCAATATGAAAATGATTCTTAATTGAATTGTGTTGGCATGCCAGAAATAGATTCCCACAAGTTTTGGGGATTCATCTCCTCAAATATAAACTGGGCATCTACCGGACACCCAAAAATCACATCAATATCCTGCCTACTCATGAAAATGTCTTGTTCATCATGTTTGAAACTTACCATTTTGGGTGAACCTCGTGCGTCCCAGGTTACCTGTACCGTAGACAAGAACTCCTTTGTGAACTTCATGTAGGCCGGCCATCTTCCATGAAGTAACTTCCTCCATCCAATACTTTGAAGCACCTTCCAAATGCCTTTCTGGAAATCCAATACCTCCAAAGTAACCGCACACATGTATGTGTTGGGATTATATACTGAAAGCATATATGATTAAGTGTTTTGTACACTGGTCTTCATATATGTATTGCTACAACAATACTCACTATCTGATGAAACGAACATACAACAAACCATAATATCCTATTATCTCGCCTATAGGGATGACCATATGGTGTGTAGGAGATCACAGAGGATCATATGAGTCGTTTGACCTAGCGAGATATAAACAGTATCACAGCTGAGACAGTCCCTGGATAGGCTGTCGGTCTAAGCTGCGGCACATCGGTTCATAAGTGGGCTTATTCTAGCTACTTGATGTGTCGGTACATAGTTATGTATTGATGGGATTAACAGTGGGATGTGCCATTCTCATTGACATTTGAATGAGCCAGATCCCTAACATACTTCCTATGATCTTTAAACCTAACTGAAGGATAAGGGGCACACACAGATTGACCACACTTTGATTTACAAGAGTGGCGAGTCTTATATGTACTCTAATACTTGTATTTTGGGTGTTGGCAATTTGTCTCCGGCCTGCTTAGTCTGGACGTTTAGGTAAGCATATCCGTTTCAGGATGGTGACATTCCCTGAGGAGCTCACAAGGTTCATTATGCTAAACCCTGCAGGTTGAATTATTTAATTCAGGCATAAGTGAAAAGGAGTGAGTGGTATTACTCAGGAAATAAGAGATTAATTAATTGTGGCTGATTGTCATAAGCCAAATTAATTAATGAATGTCTAAAACCTTAAATATGTGGATCATGTTAGTTTGGTGCAACCCGTTCCTAATAATGTGGTAATAAAGGGGCGAGTCAGCATTGTTACCATGGTGAAGGTTAAAACAATGTTTTATTAATTAATTATGTTCTGGGTTGAACAAGGAATGATTAATTAATAAAGTGGGCCCACTTTATTATTTGCATCTGGTCCCTGGTCTGGCCCAAGAATTGCTCACAGCCCATTAGGGTTAAGGTTTCTCAAAACCCTAACACTATATAAAGGCCTTCTCTCTATCAGATCATTGATGATTAAGTATATTGAGTGTAATTGAGAGGGAGAACGGCGGCGGCGATCTGTAGGGAGAAACTGATCGATTCTTCCAGATCTCGGATTCAACTTGGTAGATAATCCTCACCAGATTTCCAAGGAGCAAGGGAACAGATCAGAAGATCAGATCTGTAGGAACAATTGTTCATCGTCAACGTTCAGATTCAGATCCAGATCTATTTCATCGTTATTGGCTCCAATCTAGATCTGTAGATCAAACGGTGAAATCAGGTATTCTCTAAATCCATCCTCTGCAATTAATATTGTAGGAGCATGCATAGGATTGCATGGTATATTTAATTGATATTTGTTCCTGGTACCCGAAGAACGATCCTTGGCAAGAAATTCATTAATGGCAACTCGTGTTGTCCATCGTAGACTCAAACCCTACAATCGGTATCAAAGCCAGGTTGATGTTCTTAGGCTCTATCTTAGATAAATTGAAATTAAATAAATACGTTTGTTCATGGTTGGATTTAAAATGTCGTGGATGTTTTTTGTTCTCGTGGCCTTCTCGTTTTTGGATCTGTTTTTCACCACGAGAAAATCCGTGGTTAGATTTAATAGGGAAAATCATGTAATAGATATCGATCTATTTTTGTATTTTCTATTTTTTTAAATCTGTAAAATTGAGATCCGGAAGAACGAGATTCAAAGAACGAAGAACAGAGAAGGCGACATGGATCAGTGTTCAGCCACCACCAGATCTCGCCGGCAGCTGCGCCGCCGCCGGCGGCGACCAAGGCGGCGGCGCAACAGAACCCTAGTTCCCTGCGTGGCTGGGCCGCACCCTGCTTTGTTTGGTTGCTACTCACACGCTCTGGTGGCTGCAGGTCTGGCTGGCAGCAGGGCAGGGAGGAGGTGCAGGTGGCCAGCGGCAGCGCACGGGCTTGCCCGTCGCGCGCACGAGTAAACGGCCTGTGTGCCGTCTTCTATTTCCTATGCGCGGCAATGGTGACAACGCAGCGTGCCTGCATTTTCACTTCTATCTTGCGCGACTGCTGAAGCAGCGACGGTTGGCGGTGAGTGTGGGAGTGGCTGCGACGGCTTGGACGCCGCAGGCGTGGCGGGGAAGGTGAGGCAGCAGCGGCCATGCACGACTGCGCACGGCAATGGTGAAGCAACGCAGCTCTAATGCGTCTTGCCTCTGTTCTGCAACCTCTCCGACTCTCCGGCGGGCTTCGACAGGGTTGAACGGTGGCTGGGCTGGGGGCGGCCGGAAAGCGGCTGGTGGCAGCTGCAAGGAGGGTGGTGGCTAGGGTTTCCAAACCTAGGGTTTGGTTGCTCATGTTGGGCCAGAAACCCTAATTTGAAGATCTGTATTGAAATTAAATCTTGTAATGGTTAGATTTAATTTATTTCAGTTGTAATCGCATCTGAGGGGCCACGAGAATTTATTTTTTTATTTATTTATTCTCGTATGGATGTGATTTATTATGTGCGCACTAGTAAATAATAGGAAGCATGATTATTTGCTTTAGTTATTTACTATAAGCATTTTGCAATTTAATCTTTGAGCATGTCTTATGTGATTTATTTTATGTTTTAAATTATGTCTATAAATTTCGGGATCATATTAATTTATGATGGAATTTTGGGTGTGACATAATTTATGGGAACATAAAATAATGTGTGCGCATGAAACCTTTAGACTTAAAATACTAAGCTGGATTTTGGTTCTTCTCTAACCAAGATCATTAGACCTCCACAAATACGACCTCTCACTGGAAGTGAGACATCTTGAAGCGTAAACGTCTACTCAAGTAGCTTGCGTTAGAGGTTTCTCACTAGGTCTGGTGCGATGATGTTTCTAAATAAAACATTTAGTTTATGATGAAAAGTGGGAGCCTCTGAGCAAACATCTACTCAAGTAGCTTGCATGGAGACAACTTTCACTGGTCTCTAAGATTAAACTAAATGAGATAACGAATGATGTGAGGGGCATGCGGTATGGGTCAAGTACGTATGCTAAATCGCTCTAAACATCCGGAGATAGGATTGTGGTTAAACTGGCTTAGATGTTGCCTGGAGTATAACTCATGAATGATGTCCCTGCTCCGGATAGGTGAACATGTTCTTAAGATCTCCAATATTAATTTCTTTTGCTTAAGATACCTGGCATGTTAAGAAATTAAAGGACCTATTTTGGTCTGGTTGAGCGTTTGCCGTAAACGTCTACTCAAGTAGCTTGCGGTAAATTAGCTTGGGCAATTGAAGGAAGCAAATTGCATTGTTTTTATCTAAAGGTTCTATGCATATTTGTTTCAATTGTTCGTAGTATGTGCTTATTTTAATTCGATTATTTGTTTTCAGATATGTCTATGAATAATGTCATTAATATCCTCGCTCAAAATCCTCTCAATGGTCCAAATTTCCTTGAATGGAAACGTAATTTGGATTATATCCTTGTTGCAGAAGAACACAAGTTTGTCCTTACTGATCCTTGTCCGCTAGTCCCAGCTGCTGATGCTACTGCCGAGCGGCAGCAGTCCTACAATAAGTGGATCAAGTCTAATAATGTAGTGAAATGCTACATGATGACCACTATGAGTAAGGTACTGCAGCTGCAGCATCAGCATTATGATAAGGCCTGTGAGATTATGGATAATCTAGCAGTGACTTATGGGGAGACGGACAGAACTGTCAGATTCAATCTCATGAAGGAGATTGTGAGTAAGAAAATGTCTGAAGGCAGTTCAGTGAGAGAGCACGTGGTTGCCATGACTCACCTCATGGATGAACTAACGTTGCATGGTGGTGGTATTGACGCGAAAGCACAAGTCGATATCATACTAAACTCTCTTCCCAAGTCCTTTGAAAACTTCAGGTTGAATGTTGCGATGAACAAGAAGGAGTATACTCTTAATGAGTTACTCAATGACTTGATGGCAGCACAGTCCCTGATGGAACCCGAGAAAGCAGTTTTGATTTCTTCCGGTAGTCGGTCTGCTGCTCTTAAACGAGCAAAACCTAAGAGAACGGCTAGGAACAAGAACAAGAAAACTGCTGGTGGGAACAATGGAGTTTATGCTCCAAAGAAAAAAGGCTGGGAAAGTTAAAGGAAAGGGCAAGTGTTACCGCTGTGGCAAGACAGGACACTGGAAAGCAAATTGTCAGGTGTTAACACCAATGGACAAGGTACGTCATCATTTAGATGTTTAGTATCAGTTTTCTACTCCTTGTGAGTAGTGGTTACTGTGAGTACTAATCATGTTTTGGCTGCACTATGCAGGGAATCAAGCTGATGATGCTTGAGGATGATGGGATTACCATCTCCAAGGTTGATGCTGGAAGTTGCTACTTCAGCTGATGGAGATTTTGCTTTAATTTTATGTTAAAACTCTGTTTTAATTCAAGATTTTTTTAAGAGATATTAGTTTTGTTTTGATAAACAATTTTCATCTATTGTCATGGATTATCAGTTATTCAGATAGAGTTTTTCTATCATAATGAATAACAGTGTTTTCCATTATGGATGGTTGTCCCTTCATTACTTGATTACATAAACTGTCCGTGTTCTAATATATAATTTAAAGAATAGCTATAGAGATAGGTTACATCAGTCTAAGTAGTTTTAAGTAATTCATGGAATTTTGGATCCAATCCAGGTATTCCTAAGAATGGTACGTATGAAAACTACTTAGAGGTTTAAGATGGTAACGAGGCCTTTTAATAGGCGAATTTGTATCTCTATAAGTTATTTCGTGTTTGCTCTTGTTTGTTGGTTTGAGTCTACTTCCGCAGTTGTCTTAACAGGCATTGATACTGTAATTATTTAAGATTTGGATATGTTTATCTAGTTCACTACAAGTCTTAGTCTCTTGCTTTAATCAAGAGCGTTCAAGACTAAAGTAGAGAATGAGTTAAACAAGACCGTAAAAACTTTATGGTTCATTCGTAATGGTATATCTTAAGTGATGGGGTTTTACAGTATCTAGCAGAGCAAAGGGATTGCATCCCAGTTAACTACACCTCTTATCCCTCGACTGGGATAGTGTACGTAAAACGAAATAAGATTCTTTAAAAGATTATGAGTTATGCCAGCCTTGCCAAATTTTTGTTTGGGAAAAGCGTCAAAAGCAATTGTATGTTTACTTAATTTAGTGTCTTCTAAATCAGTTCCAAATACCCTAGCAGACCTTGACTCTATCAAAAGGGCAATGATGGGTATTTCAGCTGTTAAGCTGATATAGGAAACTGATTTGTTGGAAGAAAGGTTTAAGCTAGTACTGCTTTGTGGGCTATTCCAGCTAAACGAAAAAGATGGTTGCTTTGTATATCCTAGATACAAGCAAGTTGTATGGGATGAAACCATGAATCCAAATGTGAGTTTTTTCTCTAACGCTTTAGAGAAGACAATTTAAATCCATCAGGAAATACCCCGTGGCATATTGAGCATACCTTGGAAGGTATGGTACCAATTGCACGGTCACCTGTGTAAGGTGATAAACCACAAATTAATGCACCATTAACTGACAACGTAAAAGGAGCATCGTTGTAGTGGGAGGTTGCCTTAACAGGCTTAATAGTACTAGTTCGTGGAAACAGTCTATGGACTTGTTCACAGCTTAACGAACAATATCGTACTTATCCCTTAAAGCGCAACGAAGCTGTTAAGACAAAAGATGCAGTTTAATGACGTCAAGTAAATGTTATGGTTGTGTATCAGGATCAGTGATTTCCAGATAGCTTACCAGCTATAAGTAACTGATTGATATACAAGGAAAGAAATGCTCGAATGGTAACCTAGCTTATTCGAATGTCTAGGTTAGTGAGCAAGGTATGTTTCACAACAAAACTTTCTCTCTGGTTGCAACTATTAAACCCATTTGAATTGTTTTAACCATAACAGCACATGTGAATCAAAATAACTGGAAGATAGATGACATCATCCGTATTTTATAAACGGGTACCTTGATAAAAGGTGACGACATCTGTATGCAACAACCTGATAAGTTAAGTGCAAAGCATCATGTCTGGAAGCCAAGGTAGTTCAAGTATGAACTTAAAGGGGAGCTTCAAGTCATGGAACATATATTTCGATATTGTGTATCGAGAATGAGAGTTTCATGTACCAGTTATATGTCAGCGGAAGCGTGGTTTTCCTTGCACATTATGTAGATGGTATTTTCACATTCGGAAACGGTTTGGAGATATTGTCAGGCATAAAGGATGGTTATCCGAACAGTTTTAGAAGTAGGACTTATGAGATCTTGGAACATTTTTTGAATTAAAGTCTTGCGTGGTCACAAGAAAAGGATGTCCAGGTATCTCAAGTCGCTTAAATTGATTTTGTGGTGTGTCGTTCACAGCAAGAAAGATTGTTGTCTTTCCACATTGTAAATGAACGAAGGTAAATATCTTTAATGCTTGTTAAACAAATATCAGTTCAACTCTGGATAAGCACATTGGTTAGTAAATGAGCCTTGTGAGTTGAATGGCATCGGATATCCAGGAGGATCTTAAGGAAAGAAAATCGACCTCTAACTATGTGTTGGCCTTGGAGGAGGAGTTATAGGAATCTAACACAGAACTGTATTGTGGATTCCGGTATGAAGACTGAGTTTTTGACAGCTTCATTTTGCGAATCATTAGCTTCGCAAGAAGCAGTATAACTATGTGTTATCCTCTAGAGGTGTGTGTTCTGAGTTTAGCTAATAAAATCACATGGAATTGTGATCATGTTGGTGCAATAACAAACTCAAGGGAACCTAAGACTCACATAGTGGTGAAACGCATCATACGAGAAATCGTGACAAGAGGTAACGTGAATGCAGTGGGAGTGATTGACAGTATAGACACACTTAATACTTTGACAAAGCAATGGTATTATGCTTTAAGTATAAGTAGGAGATTGTTGGGATTATATACTAAAAGCATATATGATTAAGTGTTTTGTACACTGGTCTTCATATATGTGTTGCTACAACAATACTCGCTATCTGATGAAACGAACATACAACGAACCATAATATTTTATTATCTCGCCTATAGGGATGACCATATGGTGTGTAGGAGATCACAGAGGATCATATGAGTCGTTTGACCTAGCTAGATATAAACAGTATCACAGCTGAGACAGTCCCTGGATAGGCTGTCGGTCTAAGCTGCGGCACATCGGTTCATAAGTGGGCTTATCCTAGCTACTTGATGTGTCGGTACATAGTTATGTATTAATGGGATCAACAGTGGGATGTGTCATTCTCATTGACATATGAATGAGCCAGATCCCTAACATACTTACTATGATCTTAAACCTAACTGAAGGATAAGGGGCACACACAGATTGACCACACTTTGATTTACTAGAGTGGCGAGTCTTATATGTACTCTAATACTTGTATTTTGGGTGTTGGCAATTTGTGTGTGGCCTGCTTAATCTGGACGTTTAGGTAAGCATATCCGTTTCAGAATGGTGACATTCCCTGAGGAGCTCACAAGGTTCATTATGCTAAACCCTGCAGGTTGAATTATTTAATTCAGGTATAAGTGAAAAGGAGTGAGTGGTATTACTCAGGAAATAAGAGATTAATTAATTGTGGCTGATTGTCATAAGCCAAATTAATTAATGAATGTCTAAAACTTTAAATATGTGGATCATGTTAGTTTGGTGTAACCCGTTCCTAATAACGTGGTAATAAAGCGGTGAGTCAGCATTGTTACCGTGGTGAAGGTTAAAACAATGTTTTATTAATTAATTATGTTCTGGGTTGAACAAGGAAGGAATAATTAATAAAGAGGGCCCACTTTTTATTTGCATCTGGTCCCTGGTCTGGCCCATGAATTGCTCACAGCCCATTAGGGTTAGGGTTTCTCAAAACCCTAACGCTATATAAAGGTCTTCTCTCTATCAGATCATTGATGATTCAGTATATTGAGTGTAATTGAGAGAGAGAACGGCGGCGGCGATCTGTAGGGAGAAACTGATCGATTCCTCCAGATCTCGAATTCAACTTGGTAGATAATCCTCATCAGATTTCCAAGGAGCAAGGGAACAGATCAGAAGATCAGATCTGTAGGAACAATTGTTCATCGCCGGCTTTCAGATTCAGATCCATATCTATTTCATCGTTATTGGCTCCGATCTAGGTCTGTAGATCAAACGGTGAAATTAGGTATTCTCTAAATCCATCCTCTGCAATTAATATTGTGGGAGCATGCATAGGATCGCATGGTTTATTTATTTGAAATTTGTTCTTGGTACCCTAAGAACAATCCTTGGCAAGAAATTCATTAATGGCAACTCGTGTTGTCCATCGTAGACTCAAACCCTACAGTATGTAGTTACCACTACTTGCCATTGTGAGAGTGCAATGAACCGAGCGTACTGGTCATCATCAAATCCTTTAGGACTGCAAATAGCAGGAAAAAGAAAACCACTCCCCGGATGATTAGCCATACTAGCACTTCGCAGTTGAATTAGAACACTATAAAGTACTGAGGTAAAAGAAAAATTTCTAGAATAAAAATTTCGACCGGGATGCAAATGGGTCGAACATTTGCTCGAGCGGGTTTTTAAAACCGCGCATGGCTCGGCCGAGCACGAGATGACTCGACCGAGCGAGAGGTCTTTTGCAAGGCTCGGCCGAGCCTGCCCCACGCTCGACCGAGCATCAGCTCTGTTGCTTGGCTTCGGTCGAGCCTGCCAAGAGCTCGGCCGAGCTCCCTCGTTCATGCCTCTTTTTGCCTTTTTCCGACAACTTCCCAATCATGTAGCCTTCCATCCTTGCCTATCCTACATACACACATTCTTCACACAAAATTGTAGCACCACAACAATTAAGAATCCTTCAAAATAACAAACATATTATTCCAACAAAAATCATAAACCTAACCATTATTCACTTATGCAAAAGAACAAATTTTAAAAGATTGGGTTGTCTCCCAATAAGCGCTTGTTTAACATCGAAAGCTCGACAATCATACCTCATCTCAATCATGATCGAACGATGCAAACCCATAACTCATACCTTGGCATATCTCAACACAATCTTTGGGGAAAGGAAGCTTCCTTCTAGCGCTCCTTGGTGGATCCATATCCACACGAGCTTTCTTGAGTCGATCTTGATCGAGAACTTCATCATCCCTCGGATCCTTGCATACTTCTTCTTCCTCATTCCTACCCTTTAAGTTTGGTTCCAACTCATCCTTTATTCTCTTTTTGTTTACAACCTTCTCAAATTCACCAACATTGATGTTCTTCGGAGGTAATGAAAACACCACTTCCTTGCCACAACAACGGAACGTGAGTTCACCGTGCCTCATATCCAAAAGAGCATCGAAAGTGTGCAAGAATGGTCTTCCAAGAATATGTTGAATACCCCCTTTGTTCTTCATGTCTACAACAAGGAAATCCCCCAGGAAGGTAAACGTCAACACCTCGACATGGACATCTTCAACTACCCCTTTTGGGTAAAATAGAGCTTGGTTAGCCAATTGAAGCATTTGACTTGTTGGTTTAAAGTTTCCAACCTCCAACTCCTTAAACAAATCCCATGACATAATGTTGACACTTGCACCGGAATCACACAAGGCCTTCTCAATATGTTTCTCTCCAATCTTGCATCCAACTACAAAACCTCCGGGATCTTCTTTCTTACTAGCAATGTTCTTCTCTTCAAACTCACTAATACCATCTTCAACTACTTCTTCTTTACCAACAAGTTTGTCGAGCATAGGTACTCTTTCTATTTCTTCCGGTAGAGGCATCTCAATGTCTCCCTTTTTGACGTACTAAAAAAACTTAACCTCTCCCATGCTCACATCCTCATTCGCTTCCACTTGCTTAACTTAAACTAACTTCCCTTCATCAACTTCTTCTTCCAACTCTCCTTTCACCTTGTCCATATCCAACTTAGGAGTCATTACTTCCAAAATTTCCTCCATTCTATTTTCTCTTTCTACCATATTACAACCCTTCTTTTGCACCATTTCCGTATCACTCTGAAACTTCCCAGCTTGGTGCTTCCCACTTAGATGTTTTGCAATCTAGGAAATTTGAAGTTGGATTTCGGCAAACATGCCATCATACTTTTCAAATCTCTTGTCCAATTCCTCATTAAGATTTCTTCTTTGTTCTTGATTTGCATACCGACTATTTCCCCCAGCATATCCTTGGCTACTAGTTCCCCCTTCAATTTGTAATGGAGGATTGAGATCGTTGTTTGGATTAGCATAGGAAAAATTCGGATGAAAAAGGTTGGAAGGATGATAGTACATAT
Organism: Plectranthus barbatus; assembly: GCA_026898455.1. Lineage (NCBI taxonomy): Eukaryota > Viridiplantae > Streptophyta > Magnoliopsida > Lamiales > Lamiaceae > Plectranthus > Plectranthus barbatus. The sequence continues at coordinate 65,664 of JAPKLW010001302.1, forward strand.
TCCCCTGTGGATTGTATTGGGGACGAGCGTTGAACCCCATTCTTTGATTCACGAAATTCAAACTCTCCGGATGCGACTCTTCATGCCGAACTACCATCATATCCTCATTTCTATTTCCCGATGTAGACAACACATCAAGCTTCTTTTGCATGAGCGCAATTTGCTCTTCAAATTCTTCACTTCCATTGGCCTCATTTACCGACTTAACCGATCGATAGTCCTTGTGTTCCTTAGGCCAATGGAAACTATTCTCAGCCATTTTCTCAATTGTCCTCCAAGCTTCTTCCTCTTCAAGATCAAGAAATGCTCCTCCCGATGAAGCATCTAACATCACTTTTGTTTCATAGTTTAATCCCCCGTAGAATTGGCAAATCTGTTGACTTCGAGAAAGTCCATGTCTTGGGCATTTTTGGAGAAGCTCTCGGAACCTATCCCATGCCTCGTATAGAGGTTCATCGTATCTTTGCCCAAACGATGTGATATCAGCCCTTCTCTTCAAACTCAAACTTGGTGGAAAAAACTTGAATAGAAACTTCTCTCTCAACTCTTCCCAAATGACAATATTTGATTTGTCCAAGCCTTCGAACCAATTCCTAGCACCATCTCTCAAAGAGAATGAGAATAACCGCAGCCGTATTTGATCTTGAGGCACTTGGTTGATCTTTATAGTATCCGTAATCTCAAAAAATCGAGATATATGAACATTTGGATCCTCAGTTACGTGCCCCCCAAATTGGTTCTTTTGTATCATTTGGACCAACTGTAGCTTTATCTCAAATTGCGTAGCATTTACTCCTAACCGAAAACCTCCCGTTAACGGTTCACCTTGAGGTCGAAAAAGATTTTGTAATGGTCTCCTCGGACCATTCCTCTCATTGATCATGGCTTTCATCAACTCGAGTTGCCTTTCCAACTCTTCTATCCTAACCGTGTCTTCCCCATGATTAGCCATCTCAAAATCAATTTGAATATGTGCTCTTCTTTCTTGTAGTTTCCTTACCTCAAGCTCTCTAGCCTTTGATCGAGTGATCATAAACTACCTAGGAAAAATCCACAAAACCAATTACAAGTAAACAATCCACAAAAACAAACAAACACAAATAACAACAAAACAATGTTAGTAAAAATATTCACACAAGCATTTCCTCAAACACCTAGCATACCACACTTCAACTTTCAATAATTCCACAAAACCTACTAAAAGATTCCCCGGCAACGGCGCCAAAAATGTGGCCGTCGTGTGAAGTGACACACAATTCTCACGTCAAATTATCAATCCGAGATCTTTTCTATTCGCTCTCGTGGAAACTATTTACTCATAAGAAGATGCATCAATAGCTAGGCAATATAATCGTCGTTGATTTTCTTGATCTATCTAGCTATGAATTGCAAACTAAACTACAAATGCATACAATTTAACATTCAATAATTTGCTAAAATTACCAATCACTTACTTCTATCAAATGTATGGGTAGATTAGAGTAACAAGTCCAACAATCTTAGAACGAAGTGAGTGTTTGTAAACTTCAATTGAGCAAAATTAAACCAAGCTATGTTTTAAACAATTTTAATTCCTATAAAGTTGAGCAACCGACTCTATCCTAGTCAATCCCCTTTGTACCGTTGAATTGTCCGTTGATGAAATTAGAAATCTCAAACAGCTACGTTATCAATCCCTAACTCACTCCCAACCGACCGTCGATTATTGCCCTATAATCCTAGCTCCGCACATGGATTGGAACTAAAAATATATGATTATGCACTTATCACGATGATTCCGTCCGCGTATTGGCTGCAACGTTCACATCAACTACCCATAGATTGGCTATTACCTACATCTAATAGGTATGAACAAGCTCAAGTGCAAAACAAGACTTCATAGGAAAGTAAACAAACATAGAAGATTCAATCCATCTCAATATCCATATTACAACACTCACTTAGGAATTTAGCTCCTCATACCTTGAATTAGAAGCAATACAAGTTGGAAGATAAGAATTGACATTACAAAGCTTCAAGGTCAAAATTGATCTTCTACGATTGCCTTTGTTGAATCCAATCCACCTAATCTCCTTCTTCAAATGTCCCCAAGATTATGGAATGTTCCTTGGTTCTCTATGATTCAAGTGGGGAAAGAAGTGTAGAGATGAATCTAGATGGAAGTTAGTGACGGTTATTCTTCAATTGGGCAAAAGTCTCTTCATTTAATTGATTTTCCCCCTTTTATAGACGAGCTAGATTTGGCTCGCCCGAGCCTCCAGAAAACCCGTGGGAAAATGGAGAAAACCCGACCTGGCCCGGCCGAGCCTGCCTCGCTCTATCGAGCGAGGTCTCAGTTTCATGGCTCGGCCAAGCCCACCTCGCTCGACCGAGCGAGGTCTCAGTTCCATGGCTCGTCCGAGCCTGCACCATGATCGGCCGAGCCTGCTCTCTGTTGGGCAGCTCGGCCGGGCGACTCCTCCATGCTCCCGAAACTCCTCCTTAAGCACTGCTCGGGCGAACATAGCCTCCTCGGACTTCATACTTGGGCGATTTTCCTCCAAAACTTCCCAAAATACACTATATTATGCTCAAAATGTATCCTACATCATTTCAAACATGGAAACATGAAAACAAGACAAAAGAACAACAAAAGCATATGATATGAGGGTAAAATGGCCACAAATATGCATGCTCACACATCGACAAATAGGTCATTTTACACACATATCAAGGTCTTTGTTTGCTTCCTTTGTTGGCAGGCTTTGCATACTCCTTCCTTATTGAACACTCTTTTTGATAGACCTTCTACCAGTTCGTGCTTGGCTAGATGATTGATAGTCTTAAACTTCAGGTGGCTAAGTCTCTTGTGCTACAACCAGTTTGTCTGTGTCGAGCTGGTAGCCACAAAGCACGACTCAGCCAGCCCGCTCAGCCAGTCTATGACATAGAGTCCACCTTTGCGAACTCCCCTCAGTTTGATATCTCCAGTGGCGTTGCCCTTAATCTGACATTCTGATTCTTCAAAGGAGACAACGTATCCATTCTCGCTGAGTTGATTGATGTCAAATAGATTATGCATTTTGTTGGTGACGAGAGATACATTGATGATTCTAAGTTCGTTCTACTCGATGCATCCCCTTCCAATAACTCTTCCTTTGGAATTGTCACTAAACAACACCGATGGTCCTCTACTCATGTTGAGCTCGTTGTTGAAAATATCTTTTTTCGGTCATGTACGTTGAGCATCCACTATCGAGGATCCACTCGCTCTTCTCATGAAGCTATGGTGCATGATCATGTTCCTAAAATCACAAAATTAAGCTTTAGGTCCCCGAGTATCTATGGATCCTACGGGATTAGCTCGTGTGATCAAGCCATTGGGGATCCACACTTTTGTGATTTTAACTTCAAGTGTCTTCTTGTTGTTATCACTGATAAGAACCCTTCCCTTCCTCTTAAAATAATGCATGATTTTTGTTTGGGAAGTTGTGGTTCTATGTGTAGTTCTTTGAGAAGTGTGCTTCTCTTGAGAACCTTGAATTCTGGGTTCCGGATGTGAATACCTCGGTGGCTGCTTGTTTGACAAGTATGATCTACTTTGGTTAGCCTTAAAGTGTGATTGGGCTCCGACCTCAAGTAGGTGTTCCCCTTTCTTGGCATATTCCTCCTCTCAATCTGAAATTGAGATTCTGTTCCCCGGTTCGTAAGCTTACCAGGTTGGGTGTTCAACTTCCTTGCAACATAGACTGGTTGTTTGGCTAAACTTGTCGAGTGAACTGACTTCCTTGCAGAAGGGACATACTGCTTAGTCAGTTTATGTGGTAGCACTGACTTCCTATGAGTTTGAGACTTTGCTAGTCTAGGGTTGTGCTATTTAACCAACTTACCTTTTGATATTGACTTATCAGTCCCGTCCCGATCTGTCAACATGGGGTTGATGGCTAACCAACCTTTTGCATTGCCAATCTGAGCTGAAACTTTGAGTGCTCCATTGACTACTCGACTTAGACTGCGTACAGAGTTTTTCTTTAATAAACTTTGTGGGTTTCTCAATACCAGTAGGTGCAAGGTTTTCATTGCTCTAATCAGTTTCGTATCCTAGACCAGACTTATTTGAAGTCTCTCTCGTGCTTTGTATGACTTCATGGAGCCCTCTTGAGCTTTTCTTGAAGAAACAAAGTGTTGGGATTATATACTGAAAGCATATATGATTAAGTGTTTTGTACACTGGTCTTCATATATGTGTTGCCACAACGATGCTCGCTGTCTAATAAAACAAACATATAACGAACCATAATATCCTATTATCTTGCTTATAGGGATGACCATATGGTGTGTAGGAGATCATAGAGGATCATATGAGTCGTTTGACCTAGCGAGATATAATTTGTATCACAGCTGAGACAGTCCCTGGATAGGCTGTCGGTCTAAGCTGCGGCACATCGGTTCATAAGTGGGCTTATCCTAGCTAATTGATGTGTCGGTACATAGTTATGTATTGATGGGATCAACAGTGCGATGTGCCATTGACATTGACATACGAATGAGCCAGATCCCTAACATACTTCCTATGATCTTAAACCTAAATGAAGGATAAGGGGCACACACAGATTGACCACACTTTGATTTACCATGGTGGCGTGTCTTACATGTACTCTTATACCCTTATTTTGGGTGTTGGCAATTTGTGTGTGGCCTGCTTAGGCTGGACGTTTAGGTAAGCATATCCGTTTCAAGATGGTGACATTCCCTAAGGAGCTCACAAGGTTCATTGTGCTAAACCCTGCAGGTTGAATTATTTAATTCAGCCATAAGCGAAAAGGAGTGAGTGGTATTACTCAGGAAATAAGAGACAAATTAATTATGGCTAATTGTCATAAGCCAAATTAATTAATGAATGTCTAAAACCTTAAATATGTTGATCATGTTAGTTTGGTGCAACCCGTTCCTAATAACGTGGTAATAAAGGGGCGAGTCAGCATTGTTACCGTGGAGAAGGTTAAAACAATGTTTTATTAATTAATTATGTTCGGATTTGAACAAGGAATGATTAATTAATAAAGAGGGCTCACTTTATTATTTGCATCTGGTCTCTGGTCTGGCCCATGAACTGCTCAAGCCCATTAGGGTTAGGGTTTCTCAAAACCCTAACACTATATAAAGGTCTTCTCTTTATTATATCAAGGTAAGGTTTTTCAGCAAATTGAAAATATAGAGAGAGACGGCGGCGGCAATCCGGAAGGGAGAGACTGATAGATTTCTACAGATCTCGGATTCCACTTGGTTGATAATCCTCACCAGATTTCCAAGGAGCAAGGGAACAGATCAGAAGATCAGATCTGTAGGAACAACTATCCATTGCCGGCGTTCTATCTCAGATCTAAGGTTGTTTCATCGTTATTGGCTCCGATCTAGATCTGTAGATCAAACGGTGAAATCAGGTATTCTCTAAATCCATCCTCTGCAATTAATTTTGTAGGAGCATGCATAGGATCGCATGGTTTATTTAATTGAAATTTGTTCCTGGTATCCTAAGAACGATCCTTGGCAAGAAATTCATTAATGGCAACTCGTGTTGTCCATCGTAGACTCAAATCCTACAATTGGTATCAGAGTCAGGTTCATGTTCTTATGCTCTATCATGGATAGATTGAAATTAAATAAATATGTATGTTCATGGATGGATTTAAATTGTCGTGGATGTTTTTTTTTATTCTCGTGGCCTTCTCGTTTTTGGATCTATTTTTTTTTTACCACGAGAAAATTCGAGGTTAGATTTAATAGGGAAAATCATGTAATAGATCTAGATCTATTTTTGTATTTTCTATTTTTTTTAAATCTGTAAAATTGAGATCCAGAAGATGAACGAGAAACGAAGAACGAAGAACAGTGAAAGGCGACAAGAACTAGGGTTCAGCCACCCACCAGATCTCGCCGGCGGCGGCGGCGACCACGGCGACGGTAGCGCGTTGATGGGTGGCGGCGGCAGGCAGAATCCCTGCCTGTGGCTGGGCAGCCTCCCACCGTGCATGTGCACATCCCTGGGGTCGGGTGACGCCGACAGTCATCCCAGACAAGAAGCAGACTGTGCGGCGCCTGTTCAGAGGTGGCCGACATCTCTGCAGGTCGCGACAGGAAGAAGGAAGCGGGGATGGCGGCGGCACACAGCAGATCTATACTGCGTGCGGCTGGGTTGTGCCCTCGCCATCATTCACGAGCCCCGATTCACGTCACTCTCCTGTCGTTTTCCCTGGTACGGTGAAGGACAAGGGCGGCGGATGTCGAAGGTGCCGTGGACGAAGACGGTGATGGGGTTGGCGGGTGAGCGCAGAGGCAGCGCTGCGCGTGGTGGTGCAAAGCGGCGCATCTTTGCTGCGTTCGCTGCTTCTTGCGTGACTCACTCCGGCGAGGCCTCATGCAGCGGCGGCCGGCGGTGGTGGCAGCATGTGCGGCCGAGGGCTGCTGCGTGAACTCCGGCAGCTGGGGCTGGACTGGCGGCGGTAGCAAGGTAGCAACTGCTGCTGTTGCAAAACTAGGGTTTCAAACCCAAGGGTTTTCTAGCCTGTGCCGGAAATCGGGCTTCTCAGCCCGGAGGCGGCCCGCTGTTCTGAAATTAGGGTTTGGCTCTCCCTTTGGGCCTGAAACCCTAATTTGAATCCCAAATGCTGTTTATTCAATTCAAATTAGATGTCAAGTCCAAAATAGTTAGATTTAATTTATTTCCATGTAATTGCATCTGAGGGGCCACGAGAAATTTTATTTGTTTATTTATTTATTCTCGTATTGATGTGATTTATTATGTGCACACTAGTAAATAATAGGAAAGCATGTTTACTTGCTTTAATTATTTACTGTTTAAGCATGTTGTAATTTTTAAATTATCAAGCATGCTTTATGTGATTTATTTTATGTTTTAAATTGTGTCTATAAAGTCCATTATTCATATTAATTGATGATGGAATTTTAGATATGACATAATTTATGGCAACATAAAATAATGTGTGTGCATGAAACCTTTAGAAATTAAAAATACTAAGCTGGATTTTCGTTCTTTTCTAACCAAGATCAATAGACCTCCACAAATACGGCCTCTCATTAGAAATAACGCATTTCAAAGCATAAACGTCTACTTCAATAGCTTGCGTTAGAAATAACTTACCAGTTCTAATGCGATGAGGTTTCTAAATAAAACATTTAGTTTAAGATGAGAAGTGGGAGCCTCTGAGCAAACGTCTACTTCAGTCGCTTGCACTGAAACAACTTTCACTGGTCTCTAAGATTAATCTAAATGAGATAATGAAGGATGTAAATGGCATGCGGTATGGGTCGAGTACGTATGCTAAATCGCCTTTTAACATCCGGAGTTAGGATTGTGGTTATTTTTGCTTACATGTTACCTGAGCACAACTCATGCATGAGATCCCTGCTCAAGATAGGTGAACATGGTCTAAAGATCTCCAATATTAATTTCTTTTGTCGGCGGATACCTGGCATGGAGAGACATTAAAGGACCTATTTTGGTCTGGTCGAGCGTTTGACGTAAACGTCTACTTCAGTAGCTTGCGGTAGATTAGCTTAGGCAATTGGAGGAAGCAAATTGCATTGTTTTATCTAAATGTTCTATGCATATTTGTTTCAATTGTTCGTAGTATGTGCTCACTTTAATTCACTTATTTGTTTTCAGATATGTCTATTATTGCATCGCTCATCAATTCAATTGTACACAATTCCTTGACTGGTCCGAATTTTCCTTGATGGAAAAGTGACATTGTCAAGCTCTTGGATTTATTTGGACATTTGTTTGTTCTGCAAACTCCCTGTCCGAGTTCGCCGACTGATACATCTTCTGATGAGGAGCGTGCACACATGTGGATGTGGTCGAATGGCATGGCCAGACAATATATCTTGGCTAGCATGTTTGATGCACTGCATCCTCGTTATAGTGATGTATTGTTTGCGTGTGAAATTATGCGATGTCTTGACGTAGCATATGGCGGACTCGATGGACATGTTAGATCCAGTCTTATCAAGCGTATTGTAAGACAGAAAATGGGTTAGAACGTTCGGTAAGTGAACATGTGAAATCACTCATCCAGCTCATAGATGAGTACACATTAATGGGTGGTCAAATTGACAATGATGTCGAAATCGACTTGATACTCAACACGTTACCGAAGTCATTTGATGACTTCAGAATTTTTGTTGAGAAAAACAAGAGTGAGTATACTGTTCATAGTCTGCTCAAGGATCTTGTATCAACAAAAGTTTCTTCAGTCTTTTCTGTGAGTCACTCTGATTTGCTTCCGAGTCAAAAAAGTGATGTCAAAGAAAAGAGGAATGAACAAAGCAGTGGGAGTAGTCTTGAATTTTCGGTTCATTCCAAATCTCTTGCTAAAAGTTCTTCTAAATCGTGTCGTAATGACATGAAGAAGAAGAATGGTAAAGGAGAGAACAAAGGAAAGAAAGATAACAAGAAGGACACAAATGTTTCAAGTGTGGCAAGAAGGGACACTGGAAAGTAAATTGTCCAAGTTTGGTAACTAAGGGACAAGGTACGTCATCCTTTGCATTGTTTATTGAAACATGTTTAGTATCGGTTTTCTACTCCTTAGTGGGTAGTGGTAACTGAGGTCACTAATCGTGTTTGCTACACTTTGCAGGGAATCAAGCTGATGATGCTTGAGGATGACGGGATTACCAACTCCAAGGAAGATGCTAGAGATCGTTCTCAAGTTGTTGGAGTTTTTGCTTCAAGTTTATGTTGAAACTCTGTTTTAATTCAAGTTTCTGAAGAGACGTTGTTTTGTTTTGATAAACATTTTTTTTCATCTATGGATTATCAGTTATTCGATAGAGTTTTTCTATCATGATGAATAACAGTGTTTTCTATTATGGATGTTTATCTCTTCATTACTTGATTACATAAACTGTCAGTGTTCTAAGGTATAATTTATAGAATCTCTATAGAGATAGGTTGCATCAGTCTATGTAGTTTTAAGTAATTCATGGAATTATGGATTCAATCCAGGTATTCCTAAGAATGGTACTTATGACAACTACTTAAAGGTATTAGATGGTAACCAGGCCTTTTAATAGGCGATTGTATCTCTATAGGTTATTTCGTGTTTGCTCTGGTTTGCTGGTTTGAGTCTACTTCCGCAGTTGCCTTGACAGGCATTGATACTGTAATCATTTAAGATTTGGATATGTTTATCTAGTTCACTACAAGTCTTAGTCTCTTTCTTTAATCAAGAGCATTCAAGACTAAGGTAGAGAATACGTTAAACAAGATCGTAAAAACATTATGGTTCATTCATAATGGTGTATTTTAGGTGATGGGTTTTTACAGTATCTAGCAGAGCAAAGGTATTGCATCCCAGTTGACTACACCTATTATCCCTCGATTAGGATGGTGTAGGTAGAACGAAACAAGACTCCTTAAAGTTGATAAGTTATGTCGGTCTTAGCCAAATTTTTGTTTTGGAAACAGCGCCAAAAGAAGTTGTACGTTTGCTTAATCTAGTGTCTTCTAAGTCAGTTCCAAATACCCTAGCAGACCTGGACTCAGTCAAAATAGCCACGATGGGTAATTTGGCTGTTAAGCTGATATAGGAAACTGATTGGATAAAAGTAAGGTTTAAGCTAGTACTGCTTTGTGGGCTATTACAGGTAAACGAAAAAAGATGGTTGCTTTGTGTATCCTAGTTACAAGAAAGTTGTATGGGATGAAACCATGAATCCAAATGTGAGATTGTTCTCTAACGTTTAAGAGAAGACAATTTAAATCCATCAGGAAGTACCCCGTGGCATATTAAGCATACCTTGGAAGGTATGGTACCAATTGCACGGTCACTTGTGTAAGGTGGTAAACCACAAATTAATGCACCATTAACTGACAACATAAAAGGAGCATCGTTGCAGTGGGAGGTTGCCCTAACAGGCTTAATGGTACTAGTTCGTGGAAAAAGTCTCTGGACTTGTTCCCAGCTTAACGAACAACATCGTACTTGTCCCTCAAAGCGCAACGAAGCTGTTAAGACAAACGATGCAGTTTAATGACGTCAAGTCATGGATTCAGAAATGAATCAGTAAAGATTATGATTGTGTATCAGGATCAGTGATTGCCAAATAGCTTACCAGCTATAAGTGACTGATTGATATACAAGGAAAGAAATGCTCGAATGGTAACCTAACATGTTTTCGAAGGTCTAGGTTAGTGAGTAAGGTATGTTTCACAACAAGACTTTCTCACTAGTTGCAACTATTAAACCCATTCGAATTCTTTTAACCATAACAGCACATATGAATCTAACTATCTGGAAGATAGATGATGTCATCCGTATTTTATAAACGGGTACCTTGATAAAAGGTGACGACATTTGTATGCAACAACCAGATAAGTTATGTGCATTAAAGTGAAAAGCATCGTGTCTGGAAGCCAAGGAAGTTCAATTATGAACTTAAAGGAGCTTCAAAGTCATGAAACAGACATTTCGATATTGTCTATCGAGAATGAGAGTTTCATGTACCAGTTATGAGTCAGGTAAAGCGTGGTTTTTCCTTGCACATTATGTAGATGGTATTTTCACATTCGGAAACGATGTGTAGATATTGTCAGGCATAAAGGATGGTTATTCGAACAGTTTCAAAAGTGGGACTTATGAGATTTTGGAACATCTTTTGAATTAAAGTCTTGTGTTGCCACAAGAAAGGGATGTTCAGGTATCTCAAGTCGCTTAAATTGATTCTGTGGTGAGTCATTCATAGCAGGAAATATTGTTGTCTTTCTATATTGCAAATGAACGAAGTTAGATATCTGTAAAGCAATAAGCATGTTAAACAGATATCAGTTCAACTCTGGACAGGCACATTTGTTAATGAATGAGCCTTATGAGTTGAATGGCATCGGATATCCAGGAGGATCATAAGGAAAGGAAATCGACCTCTAACTATGTGTTGGCCTTGGAGGAGGAGTTATAGGAATTCAACACAGAAGTGTGTTGCGGATTCCGGTGTAAAGGCTGAGTGTTTGACAGCTTCATTAGCTTCGCAAGAAGCAGTATAACTACGGTGTTATCCTCTAGAGGTGTGTGTTCTGAGTTTGCCTAATAAAGTCACATGGAATTGTGATCATGTTGGTGCAATGACAAACTTAAGGGAACCCAAGAATCACAAGGTGGCGAAACACATAGGATGTGTGATAACACATCACACGAGAAATTGTGACAAGAGGTAACGTGAATGCAGTGGGAGTGAATGACAGTATATACACACTTAATACTTTGATAAAGCAATGGTATTATGCTTTAAGTATAAGTGGGAGATTGTTGGGATTATATACTGAAAGCATATATGATTAAGTTTTTTGTACACTGGTCTTCATATATGTGTTGCCACAACAATGCTCACTGTCTGATAAAACAAACATACAACGAACCATAATATCCTATTATCTCGCTTATAGGGATGACCATATGGTGTGTAGGAGATCACAGAGGATCATATGAGTCGTTTGACCTAGCGAGATATAAACTGTATCACAGCTGAGACAGTCCCTGGATAGGCTGTCGGTCTAAGTTGCGGCACATCGGTTCATAAGTGGGCTTATCCTAGCTACTTGATGTGTCGGTACATAGTTTTGTATTGATGGGATCAACAGTGCGATGTGCCATTCACATTGACATACGAATGGGCCAGATCCCTAACATACTTCCTATGATCTTAAATCTAACTAAAGCATAAGGGGCACACACAGATTGACCATACTTTGATTTACCATGGTGGCGAGTCTTACATGTACTCTTATACCCTTATTTTGGGTGTTGGCAATTTGTTTGTGGTCTGCTTAGGCTGGACGTTTAGGTAAGCATATCCGTTACAGGATGGTGACATTCCCTGAGGAGCTCAAGAGGTTCATTATGCTAAACCCTGCAGGTTGAATTATTTAATTCAAGCATAAGTGAAAAGGAGTGAGTGGTATTACTAAGGAAATAAGAGATTAATTAATTATGGCTGATTGTCATAAGCCAAATTAATTAATGAATGTCTAAAACCATAAATATGTGGATCATGTTACTTAGGTGCAACCCGTTCCTAATAATGTGGTAATAAAGGGACGAGTCAGCATTGTTACCGTGATGAAGGTTAAAACAATGAATTATTAATTAATTATGTTCTGGGTTGAACAATGAATAATTAATTAATAAAGAGGGCCCACTTTATTATTTGCATCTGGTCCCTAGTCTGGCCCATGAACTGCTCAAGCCCATTAGGGTTAGGGTTTCTAAAAACCCTAACACTATATAAAGGCCTTCTCTCTATCAGATCAAGGTAAGGTTTTTCAGTAAATTGAAAATATAGAGAGAGACGGCGGCAGCAATCCAGAAGGGAGAGACTGATCGATTTCTCAAGATCTCGGATTCAACTTGGTAGATAATCCTCACCAGATTTCTAAGGAGCAAGGGAACAGATCAAAAGATCAGATCTGTAGGAACAACTATCCATTGCTGGCGTTCTATCTCAGATCTAAGGTTATTTCATCGTTAATGGCTCCGATCTAGATCTATAGATCAAACGGTGAAATCAGGTATTCTCTAAATCCATCCTCTGCAATTAATTTTTTAGGAGCATGCATAGGATCGCATGGTTAATTTAATTGAAATTTGTTCCTGGTATCCTAAGAACGGTCCTTGGCAAGAAACTCATTAATGGCAACTCGTGTTGTCCATCGTAGACTCAAACCCTACACAAAGTTTCTCATCTTGCTCAAGGATGGTCAAATTCAAAGATTTACACTCGAATTTAAGATTTTCAAAATTTATTAGCAAGATTGAGTGTGCCTCTTTGAGTTTTTCTAGCTCCTCACTGGCTGACCTAGATTTTTCAATCGCACTCGTGAAACTGAAACATGGGATTTCAGTGAGATGTTTTCGCTAGCCAAGATATTTTTCAACGTATAAATTTTTTTTTAAATTCTTGCACTAAAATGTCTATAGTGACATCATCTAAGTCAGAACAATATAACTCAGCGTCATCAAGGATGCATGCTGAAAATTCAGAAACTACAGGTAAAGGTTGTACCTGCTCACTATACGCAATGAGTGCTATCTCAGTTTCAGCTTCAATTTTCGATTCATCCTCAACTTCTTCTCTAAATGCGACCATGAATGCTAGGAGAGTTTCCTCGTCAACTTCATCCTCTAAAGAATAGTCATCGTCATGGTCTGGAACATCCTGCACCTCAGTTCTGGTAAGCATGGCTTGGGCCACTACTCTGGATGATCTTCATTTGAAGATTTTTTTTCGGTCTTTCTCTTTCCTCCTTGTCCACCGAGGGACATTTAAACTTCAAGTGCTCGAAGGAACCACATTGGAAGCACAATCTGGGGGCTCGCTTAACGAACCTCTTCTCTTCGGACTTGGGTGCCTCCTGCTTGCCTTTAGCTTTCTCGAGGAGTTTTGACAGTATCCTCATCTGCACTTCTAGATCAACAATTGAGCTTTCGCCTTCCTCAGATTGAGATCCAGATGCGGTTGGGATCTTTTTCGTTTGAGAACTAGACTGGCCAGCTGGTTGGTAAGTCTGGAAGGGCTTATTGGGCTTCCATTTGAAGTCTCTCTTGACAAAGTAAGTCGCGTCTTCAGCTTGGGGGCGGGCGAGTTGGCTGCTCTGATGCCCTTATATTTTATTCATCATTTGTATATCCCATTCGTGGGCTTGGAGCTAGGCAAATAATTCCTTCATCGTTGTTTTAGAGAGATCTTTCTCCTTCAGGGTCATGGTTTCGACAAACCAGTCCTCCTTGGGAATCTAGGACAAGATTTTAGTGTTGAGGTCGGCATTTAAGTATACCCTATCCAAGGCCTTGAGCTCGTTGACTATGGTGGTAAAGTGAGCTTCCATCTTTTTAATTGTTTCTCCAGGTAGCATCTGGAAGGACTAGTACTTATCGACACAGATTTGTATTTTATTTCTTTTCATCTGGTCAGTTTCTGACACAGTGTGTCGAGATAGTCCCATATCTCCTTTGCACTATCAAACTGCATGACTTCCTCGACCAGGGTGTCTAGTAGAGAAAATATAATAACTTCCAACAAAATGTAATCAAGTTGGTTCCTTTGTCTGTTTTCTGGACTCCACTCTTTGTACGATTTTTCTACGGTTTTGGCGTCGTTAGCTCTGAGTGGGGAAAGGACCTTGGTTATCCTAATTGTTCCTCGCTCCAGTACGTCCACCATTTTTGGATGGTAGCTTTTGAGTTGTATGGAAGATCTCTTCTTCCATATGAAACATTTCTCAACATTGTACAGAGGCAATTTGGGAATATTAATCTTGAATATGTACCTGAGCTGATAAGATAAGACAAAAAAATGTGCAAGGAAAGGATACCAATCCTAAGAGACTCAAAATGACTAGCCCGGAAGGACTAACCGGGCCCTCATACCACTTGTTGGTCCCGGTTTATCAGAGTATACTTATTTGCATAGCAAAAAAAAATAATTTACGATAAACTTGCACTTATCCAAATTGATGGTAACGTGTCAGTTTGGTTTGTCAAATCTTAGTTTTGTATTTATGTCCAAGTATGCTTAATGTTGGTTTTCAGTATATTCTACAACACTTGAGTGTTAAGTTTGAAATGTGAGTAAGCTGACAATAAATAAAGCAATAAATAAGACAAAGGTTATAGTGGTTCGAACTCTAAAGGTCCTACGCCCACTCTTCAAACTCAAGGTCTAGAAATCCATTAAGATAAGGATTATACAGGTGCTCCTACAAATCTCTTGACAGTGAATGCCTCATCCACCGATCCACAAGATCACTCATCTGGTCCTTGCTCGTCCTTTTCTTTGCAGCTCCTTAGAGTATGGGCACACCATGCAGCCTCCACATCGTCAGAATGAGGTGTTTAAAGTTTCCCCAAAACTATCAGGTTGGTGCCAATAAGCCCATAAGAGTCAAAGTACTAGATTTACTTGATTGTTGTGATCTTTCTTGGAGAGAAAGATTACCAAGAAACTACTCAAGAACTCAGAAGTTCTGAGGCTCGTGTTTACTAGAGTGACACGCGGAAAGCCAAAAAGCCTCGAACATTGACTATAAAGTTGAGCAACGTATCAGCTAGATCATGAATAGTAGGTTTCAATGTGTGTTTGGTTCTTGTTACCTTCTTCTGGTGAAATATTCCAGTATTTATAGTCCAAAGGTTGAAGGTTTGAATTTATTATCCGTTAGAGACATATTGGTGGATTTACAATCAGAAGTCTCTGTCACCTATAGCACTAGGTAGGTAGGTGGTGCTTTTTCCAGATATTTTGCTCCTGCTCCGCTTTTTGTGACATGGACTGCAATTGTTCCCCATTTTCATCGGCTTGGTAGTTTGTCAGTCCTAGGAGCCTGGACTATTAAGTCCGAGGAATCCTTGACTATTAAGTCCGAGGTATCAAGACTAAGGTCTTGATCTTGCAGACTTAAATAAATCTCCAATCCTTAAAGTCTGTACTAGTCAGTACGCTCCTCTGGACATTCGCTTTGTCTCTTTGCACCAGGACTGAAACTTGGAAATCTATACTGATGTCATCATGCTTGCAAGTCAATGATAGGTGAGGTCATCAATCAGCATTACCTGGTCTCATACTGGTTAGTTTGGTATCCTCGACTCATTAGACCATACTTCGCTAGTGCTGTACTTGGTGTAGACCAAACTAGTCAGTTCAAACTCATGTATACCTGACTTGTAAGTTAGGTTGAATCTTAGTTTGTTCGAGTCTTGTGCTTCCCAGACTGATTCATTAGTCTGGTATTTGGATCAGCTCCAATTTACAATGAGTAGTGCTCAGGTGAGAATGAGGTTTAGTATGAGAAATGAGAATAGATCTCGCGTCCATATCATCAAATCAACGAACAAGATTCAATCTCAGCAAATTAAAAAAACGTCATTTTTGCCCCAATATCCTGCAGTAAAGGTCAAAACTATAAAAATACATTATCAAAAACAAACAGCAACCTGCATTTTAATTACGATTTTGTTCATTTTAACTACAATTTTGTTCATTTAAGGGCAATATCCTGCATTAACATTACATTGCAAAATAAAATGTTTAATCCCTCTACTTACGACATTTTATCTTCAATATTGTGCATTTTATCTTAGCAATCATGCATTTTATCTAAGAAAACATGCATTATATATCATTACGAAAAAAAATTAATCTTTCTAATAAGGAAATATTGTGTGAATCAAAATCTGGATATCCATATCTAATCTGATATGGGAATATATATATATATATATATATATATATATATATATATATATAGGGGAGTGATCATATGAGAACTCTCCTTACCATGTGAAAATAAGAACTAATCTCGGCCATCCAATTGATGATCCAACGCTCAAGACTAAATAAATCTCGTCTGCATTATAGTGTAGTGAAACTTGCATTAAAGGGTAATTTTGTAATATTTTTTCTCTCTCCTCTAAAATCATCCTAAATATTTAAATGATCATATCTCCTTCAATTTAGATTATTTTTTAATGTATCATATATCAAATTAAAGGTAATTTAATTGTCTTTCAAACGAAATCCCTGTTGCATATGTTTCGATTTAAAAATCATCGTAAAAAATGAAAATTAGTGATTATATGCATAATTCTCGTAACAGTACAGGAATTCTTATATAATGAACGGAGTTGCACAATATAATGCATGAAGTTATATTATATAATGCAGAATATGATAGATAAAATGCAATAACTTTTTTCCTGCAAGATCAAAAAAAAATTCATTATCTTTGCATACTGTAGATAATACCATAGTTGTTATAAAAGTTGATCATATATTACTTGTTTTTAATTATGTATTTTTTGTTATATTATATAAATGTATATTACTATATTTTATAATGCATGTTTGTTCGGTATATAATGAATGTTTGCTAGGTATATAATGCATGTCGAAGTCAATATAATGCATGAAGTTATATAATGAATACAATAGCACAATATAATGCTTGAAATTATAGTATATAATGCAAAATATAATAGATAAAATGCAACATGTTTTTTCAGCGAAATCATCATTTCATCATTATATTTGCACTTGTTATTTATTATATAGTAATAACATATGCATTATAATGAAAGTAATATAATTTTTTCTAAAATAAAACTAATATCATGTATAACATGCATAATTTTCGTAACAGTACACGAATTCTTATATAATGAATGCATTTGTACAATATAATGCATGAAGTTATAGTATATAATTCAGAATATGATAGATAAAATGCAACATGTTTATTTCAGCGAAATCATCATTCATCATTATATTTATACTTATTATTATATAGTAATAACATATGCATTATAATGAAGGCAATATAATTTTTTTCTAAAATAAAAGTAATATTATATATAATAGAGGAAACAATGGCGTATAATGATAGTAATATTGTTCTAAAATAAGAGTAATATCATATTATAACGCAGGAAAATGTTTGTTAGGTATATAATGAATGTTATGTATATAATGTATGTTTCCTAGGTATATAATGCAAGTTTGTTAGATATATAATGAATGTCGAGATAGAATATGCAAACAGAATCTTAAATAAGTACAAAATGACAAAAATACCCTATAATGCAAGTTTTTTGAAATATAATGACCGAAAAATTTTAGTAAAATCCTGAACGTTCATTCATCAAAATCAATGGCGAGGATTGGTTCTTATTTCTTATGGTAAGAGTGGTTCTCACTGGATCGCATCACTATATATATATATATATATCCTTAATTTATTTGAATATTCTTATCATATCTACTCAAAAGAATCATAATCTTACAATAAGAATTTTGTAATTCATTATTGACAATTATACGAGCATCATTAGAAGCACTAATGTGCATTTTTAAAAGAGCTAATACATTAAAATAAATAAACTTTTGAATAGTTCATTATTGACAATTCTTCATGCATCTTTAGAGGAACTAATATGCAATATACTAGCTCACGACTTACACAAGCAAAACAACAAACACTTAGTTGACAAAATTCAAACATGATACAAAGAGATGAAATCTACGATCAAACTAAAATCTGAACCACCAAAAAAACCACCAGCCGCCACAGACCGCTAGAGATGAATAATTGAAGCACGCAGGAAGCATAATTGAAGCGTACATCGATTGTGCAGCCACAAAAGATAAAGAAGAAACCGAGGAAGAAGACGAGTGAGATGGACTCCACAGCAGTGACAACGGACCAGATGACAAAGAAGAAACTGAGGAAGGAGACGAGCGAGATGGACTCCACGGTGGAGACAACAAAGAAGAAATAGGATCGCACGAAGAAGAGTATAAAAAATTGGTTGCATAAAAAAAATATAAAAATATCTGGTCGTATATTAAGTGAGATTTGATTTAAGTTTGAGAAAAAAAGTTAAATTACAAAAATATCCATAATTATGGAACAATGCAGGATAATGAACTAAAACTGCACACGGAAATAAATAGATCTTGAGCGTTGAAATGACAAGATCAAAGGCTGAGATTTATTCTCATTTCTTATATTAAAAACTATTCTCATATGATCACCATATATATATATATATATATATATATATATATATTATTTCTCAATTTTCGTTAGAGAAAGAATACTTGACAATTGAAAAGTAAATGCAGAAGATGACGATTCACAAATGAGTGTTTTTCTTGAGAATATTAATCAGAAAAAAAATGTTTTCTTTTAGTACATCAATTTTTCAACCCTTACTTCAGTTCTCACTTCTTTCTTTTATACTAAAGATTCGAAATTTAATATAGGGAAAAGAGAGATCTTTGGAGTTATTTACTCCCTTCTTTGTATAGACTAAATCGCGTCTATCAGTCATTGATTCCTTCTTTCCGTGATCTTTGTCGGTCGATTGCTGATTTCTCGGCTTTTTGTCTGCTTTCATCTATTATCACTAAGTAAGGTGATCGAATCGTTGGTGTATAATTTGTCTCGAACCACAAAATAGTGATCGAACCACTTCTTTAGTAATTGAATTTCCATTTTGCCACTTGCGATTAAAAAGTTAATCGTCATAGAATTCGGGGTACAACAACAGCCCCCCAGCTTTATCAAGACGAATTTATGTTGATGTAGCTGAATCTTGAGTTCTGAATTCGTTTGTGATTTTCTTTTCATGATCTTAACTTGATTACGAGATTGGGTGAGTTTTGGCTCCTTCGAGTCTAGGTCTTAAATGATTTGAAATCAAGGTTGTCTTTAGGTGATGAGCTCAATCAAGGCTAGGCCTTGAAGCAATTCGAGTTCAATCAAGGCCATGTCTTGGAGCGACAAGCTCAATCAAGATTGTGTCTTGGAGCGGTGAGCTCAATCAAGTTTGTGCGTTGGAGTGATTCGAGCTCAATCAAGATTGTGTCTTGGAGCGATGAGCTCAATCAAGGTTGAGTTTTGGAGCGATTCGAGCTCAATCAAGGTTGTGTCTTGGAGCGATGAGCTCAATCAAGGCCGTGTCTTGGAGCGATGAGCTCAATCAAGGCTAAGTCTTCGAGCGATTCGAGCTCAATCATGGTTGTGTCTTGGAGCGATTCGAGCTCAATCCAGACTGTGTCTTGGAGCGATGAGCTCAATCAAGGCTGTACCTTGGAGCGATGAGCTCAATCAAAGCTAAGCCTTGGAGCGATTCGAGCTCAATCAAGGTTGTGCCTTAGAGCGATTCGAGCTCAATCCGTTTGCTCCTTATGGTATCTTATTGAATTAATCTTTCTTTGAGTTTGGGCGGCATTTTGAATTATTTCAAACTTTCAAAAAATGACACGTGTTGACTCATGGCTGGCGCGTGTTAAATGGATGGCAAGAATTGCGGAGTCATTAAATTTTCCCTTTTTAAGTGTCGCTCCACTGTTATTCACGACTATTCATCTTCCTTCAACCCTTTTGACTCTTTGTTTCTCCACAATCTTTTCTGGCGAACATCTCCGTCGGTGCCGTCTGTCCCGTTATTCTTCTCCACTGTCGAGGAATATCTCTCATAATTTATGTTTGGTAAGTTCCTTTTCTCGTCTGAGGTTCTTAAGGATGTTTGCAATTCTTCACTCTGAGGGTGAAGTTCCCAACAAATCTTCTACTTCTTCTTCTTCCAATTCTTCTGCTTCTTCTTCGTCGTTCCTGGATGAATTTGAGATTGTTTCCGGAGTTTTTCTTGAAGATTATGAGAAAAACTTTTGGGGTTCTCTAGTTAATTCCCAAACAATAATCGATTATGATCTTCTTCGGGGTTGTTTCTATCGTTATTATTTGTCGTTTTGTTTAAATCTCGTTATTCCTCTTCCCAACGAACACCCCCATAAGTCGCCTTCTGGTTTTATAGCTTTCTCGACTCGGGTTTGTCAATTCAGCATTTGGTTACCTCTTCACCCTTTCTTTGTTTCCGCTCTTGACTACTACAAGATTGCTCCAATTCAATTGGCCCCTATGGCTTGGAGAAATTTGATGGGTACCCTATTGATTTTTCATGATTTTGAACTCGGGGAGCCCACGGTTCGAGAATTGGTGAAATTGTATAACCGTCACAAGCAAAATAATGAGTGGTATTATTTCTTTTCAAAGCATTCGAGCAGCCGATACAAGCCCTTAATTAAGGGATGTTCCTCAAACAATGCCGGTTGGACCGAGGAATTCTTTTATGTTCAAATTCTGGCGGATCAACTGACTCTATCTGGGGTTCTCCGAAAGGAAACTCATAAGTGTCTTTTTTATTCTCACTGACTCCTTTCTTGTAGGTCCTCCTCGTCCTGCTCTTACTGACATTGAACGGGATCGAATCTCTCAAGCCTACAGCTATCCGATCCAAGAGATTGATCGTCTTACTGGGAGTCGTAGGGCTGATATCGGTGGAGTTAAAGACATGAAGAAGTTGACACCTGAAGAATTGATCAAACTTGCTCAGCGCGGGAAGGGAATGGAATTGAAAAGGAAGAGGGAGGTGCAATCAAAAAATTGAGTTGATGTTGAGAACTCGAAGAAGTCTGAATGAGAAATTTCCTCTAAAGAGCGTTCCGAAGGAGAGTCTAACAAAAATGAAGTTTTGGCGCGTAGGCAGCTAAAGAAAGAGAAGGAATCGATCTGGTGAAAGATTATGTTCCCCAAGAATGCGATATTTTTTATTTGACGCAGGGTGATTCTTAAAATCGGACAGTCGTTGTCTCAAAGGAAGGCTCTCACTCGGTGTCTGCTCAAATTGACATTGAAAAAATTGCTTGTGTTACTCCGGACCGTCACCTTATGGCAAGCGGTGGGGGTGATTTCTCCACATTTGTTCGCATCGCCTGGGATGGTCCGCCATGGTCAACCTCCAATGGGATTATCAAGAAGTTTCTAGAGTATTCGCACAACAATTTGAGGATATGATTTATTTCATCTTTCATCGGCTCTTTTTATTCTTAGTTCATATGCTCATATTTTTGTTGACTCCTTGTTTATTCTTGGGGTAGAATGTTGAGGTACTTCGTTCGGTGTTCAACGGTGATGTGCAGTCCATGGCCGAGGAGAAGCGAGATCGAGTCGCTATTGCGAGGTCGATGGCGGCCGTGGAGATGGAACGTGATGATGCTAATTCAGAGCTTAAAGCGATGAAGAAAGTGATCAAACAACTCAACTCTAATAAGCTTTCGACGCTTCAACAGTTACAATTTGAAAAATAGTTTTGTGACTTGTAGGCTGCTCAGCTTGCTACTCGAGAGCAAGAATTGGAGTTGGCTCGTCGTGAAGCTAATGCGACTACAGAAGCTTTGGTTAAAGCGCAGTCCAAAGCTGAAGGATTGGATCTGTACCAGTTCATTAAGACTCCCCTTGGCCGCCCAGTGTTTGATGATCTTGCCAACCTTGCCACGATGAACGTTCGGGCAGCTATCCTTGCAAAATATCCCTACCTTGATCTCAGCTTCCTTCCTGTTAATGTTGTTGACGAAGCATCTGGGGCATCCAATCGAGATGAAGAATCTCGGTCGAAGACTCGTGAGGATAACGATGATGAAGTTAACGAGGAAGCTCAAGATAATAGCCCGCCTCACTCTCCTCCATCCTAATCTTTTGTTGTCTTTACTTTTGAATTGCGTTTAAACTTACTTCCTTCCTTTGTTTTTAACTTGCACATTTATTTTGGATCGAATCGCTTTTATTTTGAATGCCTTGATGTTATTCATCATCGTTATGAAATGAACATAACAACTTCCAGTATTACAATCTTTATTCCCTTTGTTTTATTCATCCATCATAACATTACATTAAAAATGAAACTTTCGTAAATATTTGATGTTCCATGCGTTCGGGACGCTTTTTTCACTTGGAGTCACAAAGCGATACACTCCATTTTTTATTACTTCTGAGACAATGTGTGGGCCGTCCCAACTTGGCCGTAATTTCCCAGCATTCAACTCTTTTGTGTTAAAGAACACTTGTCTCAAGACCCAGTCTACCACCTTCAGAGTTCTCAGTCGTACCGATTTATTGTAGCATCAATCTATTATCTTCTGTCTTTTCTTCATTTTTTCAAGTGCCTCGGTTTTTTTTTCCTCCAGTAGATCGAGTGACTCAAATTGCATACCCTCGTTTGTTACCTCGTCGAAAAGCTTGACTCGTGGTCCGAATCCATACATTTTGACAAGAGTCATCGCCTCGGATCCATAAGCAAGCATGAATGGGGTTTCTCCGGTGCTTGTTTGGTGTGTGGTTCGATACGACCACAAGACCGCTGGCAACTCTTCGGCCCATGCAGTTTCTAAGCCCCCATCTTTTTCTTCATGGTGTTTAGTATCCTCTCGTTGGTCGACTCTACCAAGCCGTTTGCCTCCGGATATCTTGGAGTCGAGTACAACAATCTAATTCCGAGATTCTTACAGTATTCTTTGAAGTTGTTACTAGTGAATTGTCTCCCATTGTCAGTTATTATTTCCCTCGGCAACCCAAATCGACACACAATATTTTTCTAGATGAAAATGATCATATATGTGTCTCGAATTCTTGTTAACGCCTCTGCTTCCACCCATTTATTAAACGAATCTGTCGCCAACACTGTGTACTGCTTACCACCTCTCGCCCTTGGCATTTTCCCAAATATATCAATTCCCCACCTATGAAACGGCCACACTCGAAGGTTTGCAAGTAACATCTCAGATTTTTTTGACTTAAGTTTGAGAATTGCGGGCATTCTTCGCATTTCCTCACAAATTCCTTAGAATCTTTCCTCAGGGTAGGCCAATAAAATCCCGCAGTTATGATTCGATGGGATAAGTTTCTCGGACCTAAATGATTTCCACAACTTCAGGAATGTACTTTGAAGAGTATGGATGGCATATCTTTTTCCTCTACACATCTCAACTAGGGTCTATCGAAATATTTCTTATATAGGTTTTCATCTATCAAGGTGAATCTTGCGGCTCTTCGTGTTGTCCTTATTGCCTCAGCCCCTTTCTCAAGTCTTTCTCCCTTGAGGTAAGATATTATCAGACTCATCCATGAGTCCGACTCCATGATCACAAACATATCGATTTGAACCTCCTGCTCATGATCGCGAGTTGCCGGCCATAATGTCGACGTTAGAGGGACTAATTGAGAGGAACTGTGGTTTAATGATGCAGCAAGATTCGCCAAGGCGTCGGCTTCTGAGTTTTGCTCTCTTGAGATGTGATTTATTTGAAGCTGTTCGAATCTTGCTTCCAGATCCTTCACTACTTTACAGTAAGCCGCCATCCTGTAATCCTTAGCCTGGAAATCACCAGAAAATTAATTAACAATCAATTGTGAATCCGATTCGACCTGAAGTTTCTTAACTTTCAATTCGAGAGATAGTTGCATCCCTGCTATCAAAGCCTCGTACTCCGTTTCATTATTTGTGTCCCGGAACTCGAATCTAACAGCTCTCTAGTATACTATTCCATGCGGGGATTCGAGATGTATCCGGCTCCAGCCCCCCTAGAATTACTGGATCCGTCAACATGTAGGTTCCAGAATTCTACGATTAGGTCTAACAGATCCGATTCCCTTGACTCTATTTCTGCTTGAATATGCATTTCTGGAGTGTACTCAGCTATGAAATTGGCTAGTATCTGAGATTCGATTGGGTTACATGGTTCGAATCTCTTAACACCTTCCTTAATTAGCACTGCACTCACGGCCCTTTCCGATACTGCTAGATAAAGATATATCACATCTCCTTCTTTTGGCTTTACCATGTCCGGAGCAGAAGACAAGTATTACTTTATTAATGTGAAAGCCACTTTGCACTCGCTCGTCCATTCGTATCGCTTCGCCTTCTTCAATAGTTCAAAAAAAATTTAAGTTCGGTCTGAATACCTTGACACAAAGCGGCTTAGTGCTGCCAACTTTCCAATCATTTTTTGCAACTCCTTGATCAAGCCTGGTGCTTTCAATCCTTGGATGGCTTTTATCTGGCTTGCGTCGGCTTCAATTCCTCGTCTGCTTACCATGAACCCCAGAAACTTCCCCGACGAGACGCCAAATTGACATTTGGTTGGATTCAATTTCATATTGAACTTTGTCAAAATGTCGATTGCCTTAGATAAATGTTTAAGGTGTTCCTCCTTGTTGGCAGATTTGAAAATCATGTCATCAATGTACGTCCATTGATTTCCTAATTAGAGGTGCAAACATCTTATTCATTAGGCGCTGATATGTAGACCCGACATTTTTCAACCCGAAAGGCATTACTCGATAACTGTAAATTCCTTGGCCTATCATGAAAGTGGTTCGCTATTCATCTGGCGGGAACATCCAATTCTGATTATAACTTGAGTAGGCATCCATAAAAGACATTATTTTGTTTCCTGAGGTCGAATCCACCAACCTGTCGATATGTGGAAGAGGAAATAGATCTTTTGGACATGCTTTATTCAAGTCGGTGTAATCCACGCACACTCTGTCTTTGCCATTCTTCTTTTTTACAACCACTACATTCGCCAACCATTCTGGATATTTCACTTCTCTTATGAAATTCACCTTCAGTAAATTTTGTACCTCTTCAGCTACTGCTTCCCTTTTATTTGGGGTGAACTGCCTTCATTTCTGATGGACCAGTTTAAAAGAGGAGTCGACATTCAATCAATGTGAGATCACCGAAAGGTCTATCCCAGGCATCTCTGTGTGATTGAAAGTGAAGGCGTTTCGCCTAGTTTCCAAAAAAGTTGTCAACTTTTCTTACAAGTCCTTCGTCGAATCTCCACCGATGTATGTGACTTTCAAATCATCTCCTTGTTTGAGTTGCATTTTTTAATTCCATCTTGGTTTTCCACGACCCCTATTGTTCATAAGGTTATGGGAAAGCAGTCTCGAGCCGTATGTTGCTCTCCTTTTATCGATCGTACTCCCCACAGGGTCAGGAATTTGATTTCTTGGTGGAAAGAAGATGGAACGGCCTGCAACTCGTGCATCCAGGGTCGTCCCATTATTGCATTAGAGCTTGATTCTGTGTCTACTACTTGAAACCATACCGACAGGTTAATCACCTCCGAATATACTGGCAGATAGAGTTCTCCAACCGGTATCAATTGCTCAACACTAAACCCAACTAACTGGCTCGAACTAGGCATTAGGTTTTTCTCTTAAATGCCCATTCCTTTAAATGCTTTCTTGAATATCAAATTAGAAGAGGCACCGCTATTGAGCATAATCCTCCTTACACGACAATCGGCTATCAATAACTCAATTACTAATGCATCGTCGTGTGGATGTCGAACTCCCTCTGAATCTGATGGGCTGAATGATATTTCCTCAGTCAACAGCCATGCAGGCATTATCGAGTTTATATTTCGTGATTTCCGGCGATAACGCTTGTGCGAATAACGCTTGTGCGCATTTCGCAAAGACCCATTGATGGTCCCCCTGATAGCATATGTATTGTTTTCTCAACTCTTGGTTCTTCAGGTATGCGTACTCGATTTACCCCAGTGGCATGTTCTGCCTGTGTTCCTTGGCCTTTTCCCCTTTTCTAGGGGTTACCTTTTCGGCTATTCCTGAGGTGACGTAACTGTCCATGATCGAGCAACCTCAGGATTTCTCGTAAATTACCCTTAGGATATTATTGTAAAAGGTTTTGTTGGATCAAACCTTAGTAGACGGTCGATCATTGCAGAACATTAGCATAGCTTAGCAACTGATGTAATGTCCTGTATAGGTTAAAACATCGAGTTGTATTAGAATAGGATGATTGGGAATATCTCAGCAAACATCAAAGAATGCTGAAGGCCGCCAGGAATAACAGAATGCTAAGAAAATCAGCATTCAATAAACACATTCTAAACTGCTGAAGATGCTAGCAAATCAAATCAGAAGTAGCAGACAGAGCACTCGTTGTGCAAGGAGACCAAAAGCATGCTGAAAGAGATCCAGCATCCCACACCAGCAGAAGCTCAACAAAGCAAAACAGAACGACTGCTACACCGCAATTCTGACCAACGCACGACGATTAGCCATGTCAGAAGTAGGAAGGAAAAGCCTGCCCACAAGCAGAAAAGTCAATAAATAGCTACCTGCATTTAAGAGAAAGATCTGTTGTGTCTAAACGGATCTGTCGACCCAAACTTCGAGAACATAACTATAAAAGGGAAGTCAGAGGAAAATGTAGGTGCTGCTCACTCTCTAACCAAACCCAATATACGAAAGATTCCAAAAAGCAGAAATAGGCAAGAGAGCAGTCCAGTTGGAAGGTACAATCCAGAGATATTCAAAGCCTTCAACATTCAGAGTGTCTCACTACGTCTGACATTCTTCTGAGTGATTCTTGAACTGGTTCAAGAATCTTCAATCATTGGGATCACTTTCCTTTTAAGGAAAGCATCCAGCAGTCAATTTCGTGTGAAGGAATTGATTAAGGCGGGCACTGAAGCCGAACACACACGACAGTTCGGAGGGAACTCTAAACTCTTCCAAAGTGAGTGGTGAAAGTGAGTTTTATGAAGGTGCGCCCTTGACTCAGCCGGAGCCACGCCAGAAAAATCCGGGGTATCAGAAGATAGCTGTTAGGCAGACCGACCTTCAGGAGGCTGATTGCTTAACAGGAAAGGCAACTCTTTGTAAACCGTATACTTTCTAGTAAAATTCTTAGCGATTCGGCTAAGGAGTGGACGTAGATCATTTGATCGAACCACTATAAAAATGTGTGTTGTCTTGTTGTTATTGTGTTTCGAGCTATTATGTTTTAAAACCTAGTAACCACGTTGCTAGTGTATAACTGAAAAAGGTAACCTAAGAAAACCTTAACCAAGATAGAGTTGAGAATAATTTAAATACAAGAAAACGTAATCTATTCCACTGCACTTCGTGTGTGTACTTTATTGTAACCACGACGAATTTGATCATAAGGGACCAACAAGTGGTATCAGAGCAGGAGGTTGAAAAACCGACTGCCTCTGAGTCGCTTAGGACCTAGATCCTAGTCTTTCCTTGCGTCTCTTGTATTGGTATTTTACATAGCTCAGGTAACGACGAGAATAACCCGATGTCTAATCATGCTCTCCCGAAATACAACAAGGATGGATTTGAATTATGGAAAAAGAAGGTCATGATCCAGCTGCAGAGCATACATCCAGAGATGAGGGACATCCTAACAATTGGACCTATAGAAATCATGAAGGTCAACACTGCACCCCCTGGACCCGCTGGTGGTCAACCCAGACCAGAGATGGTGAGTAAACCTTACAAGGAATGGACTCTTGAATACAAAAAGAGAGGCCAGCTGGAGTTTATCGCCATGAAGCTAATTATGGAATGTTTACCCCCCTTAATGTCCAACAAAGCTCTAGATTATGATACTGCAAAGGAGATGTGGGATTATGTGTGCGAAGTCTCTCAGGAAATGGAACAAATGAAGCGAAACAAGGTACAAGTTGTTGTGGACAAGTATGAATCCTTCGCCATGATTCCAGGAGAAACCATTCAGGAGATGGAAGAAAGACTCAACACTATCATCGCAGAACTCAAAAATGTCGGCAAAACATATGACAAAGGGGAAATGAATAACAAGATTATATCCAAGATTTACCCCAGAAGTGATTGGTTTGTCCAGATGACAAGCATGAGTGAAAAAGATCTCAACAATATGATGACCGCTGAAGTCTTCTCTCAACTTAAGTCACATGAGTTCATCATTCAGCAGTAAAAAAAACCGAAGCTGCTGTTATACATCCAAATTCCACAAGCGTTGGAACTCAAGAAGACGTAGCATACTTTGTCAAGAAAGATGGAAACAAATGGAAATCTCCGAGGAAACCTTTCTACAACCAAGAAAAGTCCAAACCTGCATCTGCAACATCATCCAAGGAAACTTCCTCAACTTCTACAATTAACGATAAAGATAAAAAAATAGGTGAGCTGGAAGAACAGATGAAAAGGATACAAAAAATGATTCTGGAAGCAAAAGCCAAAAAGGAATCAAAAGCGAGCATGATGCAGCAACCTACTGAAAAAAGGATAAGAACATGTTTTGAATGCAAGTCTCCTGATCACTTGAAACATGATTGTCCAAAAGTAAGTCCTGAGGAAAGAGAATGTCTGCGTCAGAGATTTGAAAGACGAGCAGTGCGAGCTAAAACAAAGGTATTGCTAACACGGACAGAAGTTCCTGATATTCCCGACAACGAAGAGGAATATTATCCCACTGATGAGGAAGAAGAAGCCCTAATGGTCTTTATGGCAAAAATCGTTGAAGATGGTGAACCACTCGCTGATGCTGAGCAACCCCTTGAATCGGCCTTAGCAGTCGACAATCAGGAGGTAACACCTTTAACGAATACTTTATGCTCAGCACACACATCTGAATCAGAGGATTCCTTCCTAGATTCTGAGGAAGATTATCTTACTAAACTTTCTTTAGAACTTTCTAAGGTATACACCTTGAAAGATGCTATTGTGAAAGATAATTCTTCGCTCAAACAAAAAGTCCTAAGTCTGACCAATGAAGTCGAAAGACTAAGGTCTGATGGTGAGGAACTATCAAGACTTAGAACTAAATCTTCTGAATTCCTTGAAAACCTTGAGAATCTTGAAAAGGAGAATACATTGCTGAAGAACAAAGCCAATGAGAAGTGTGTCTGCGCATACATGACAAGTCAGGATATTTTGAATAACCTGATAAACCGACAGAGACGTCACGGTGACCAATCTGGAATTGGGCACAGCTACAATGACAAAAATAATACTTCGAGGCAAAAGGAAAATATCATTTTTGTTTCTGGCGGAAAAATACTTGATAATAGTAAAGAGAAGGATAAATTAGTTGTTGAATCTTCAAATGCTAATCCGATCGCTCAGCAGAATATCGAACAGTCTGCTGAACTCAAGCAGAGTGTCAAGCACTATGCTAGTGTCAAGCACTATGCTAGACCTCAGCAAAAGGTCAAGCAGAATCTAAGATTTCAGCAGAGGATCATAAGAAATGCTGAACGTCAGCAAAACTCACATTTGAAGTCTGCTAAGGAAAACCTTTCAGCAAACTCGAGGACAAAGGCTGAGCATCTTGTTTCAAATGCCAGGAAACCAAATCCAGTCCTCTCTCGGGAAAGAGTCATTGAGGATCATTCAATGATAACCCAACATTATCACAACACACCACATAAGAGAAACACATATGTGAGACCTGAGTCCAGATATGTATATCATCGAAGGACGATGAAGGTAAAGGAGCACAACGCACAACCACATACACATGCACGTTAAAAAGTTGAAAAAATCAGCAAAATAAATCTCGAAGAAAAATCTTTGACGATTATCAAAATGTGGGTTCCAAAAGGGACAATGACTCAAGATAATCCTCCAGGACCCGACTCAAAACGGGGACCTAAATCAACCTAATTGTTCTTGCAGGAACATGATTCAAGTGCTAAGACATCAAGCATGTCAAATGAGTGGATCCTGGACAGTGGTTGTTCTGCGCATATGACGGGAGACGAAGAATTATTCTCGGATATTAAAAATCATATGGTCCATCTATAGTGTTTGGTGACAACAGCAAAGGAAGAGTACTTGGCAGAGGATGCATAGAGCAGAATGGACTAAGAACAGTAAATGTTGCTCTCGTATCCAATCTCAAACACAACCTGCTAAGCATTAGTCAACTATGCAAAAACAGGCACACAGTATCTTTCATTCATACGGGTTGTTCTATAGCTGACAATGTAACAGGAGAAGTAAAGCTTCGAGGAATTCGGAAAGCTGGACTTTATGTGGTTGATTGGCAAAGTGGTCAACAACACGCATGCTTTCTAGCACTAAAGAAAGAGGAAACCACTTGGTTATGGCATAAGAGGTTAAATCATTTTAATTTCAAAACCATCAACCATATCGCTAGAAATGATCTTGTCACAGGTTTACCTCAAAACATCACGTTCCGTAAGGAAGGTATTTGCAAGGCATGCCAACAAGGAAAGCAGACCAAAGCTTCATTTCATTCCAACCCAAAAAAGAACACATCAAGCAGAATTCTAGAACTATTGCACATGGATTTATTCGGACCTGTCACTCCACCCTCGGTAAGTAAAAGAATATATACTCTTGTAATAGTTGATGATTATTCCAGGTACAAATGGGTTCGCTTACTGAAGACTAAAGATGAGGTCAAAATTACTCTTCCCGAGTTAATCCTCAACGAGCAGAATAGCAAAGAAGTTACAGTGAAAAGGATTCGATCTGACAATGGAACAGAATTTTGCAACGGCACTCTCATGGATTTTTGCGCAGATGCCGGTATAAATCATGAGAGATCCATTGCTAGGACCCCACAGCAGAACGGTCTAGCAGAAAGGAGGAATCGAACCCTGAAAGAAGCAGTGCGTTCTATGCTAGCCGATGCTGACTTACCTGCTAAATTTTGGGGCGAAGCAGTGATGACTGCATGTTATACTCAGAACAGGAGCTCTATCAACGGCCGATTCAACAAAACTCCCTACAAAGTATACAATGGTCGTAAGCCTAATTTAGATCATTTACGTGCTTTTGGTGCAACATGTTATATCCATAACAACGGAAAGTCAAAACTTAACACTTTTTCGCCTAAGTCGGATGAGGGTGTACTTCTCGGATATGGTCACCCTACCCACAAAGGATATAGAGTGTCAAATAAGACTACTGGAATTGTGGAAATAACATGCAATGTTATTTTTGATGAATCTACTTTAGTGCGCAGAGCTATTAATGAGACAAAGGATGACAATTATGAGACTAATGATGTCAATGGTCAATCGATCTTGAATTGTCATGAACACTCACGATCTGACCCGACTAAGTCTATGAATGAATGTAATCCCGTTCAGACCAAACCAGAAGACCAGGCCAGTGATGCTAACGCTCATGCTGAGGCCAATTCCCAAAAGGATATTCTTAATCCGCTAGATGATTCAGACGAAGAAAACTCTTATCCTATCCCCGTCGCTGAAGAAATCAATGCTATTGAAGATCTTGGCAGAGGAGCTACTGAGATACCAGCAGCCGAGATACCAGCTGCTGAGATACCAGATGCTGAGGATTCCACTGAAAGAGAAGGTCCAGACCATGATATTCCTATAGCCGAAGAATGGGTTGCTGAAGAAACTCCTGCTACTGAAGATCAAAATCCTAACACACAAGATGCTGAGAATGAAGTGGTCAACGCAGAACAGATGAATAATCTCGGAAGAGGAAGAACTACTGGAGAACCAATCAGACCAGCATGGCTGCGTGCACATCCACTAGAAGTTGTTCTTGGAGACATCAATGATCCCATCTTGACCAGACAAGGATCTGCAATGTTTTCATGTTATCTATCATGTGAAGAACCAACTAAAGTTGAGGATGCACTACGTGATCCAGACTGGGTAAACGCTATGCAAGAGGAGCTTGCTAAATTCTCTCGCAACCACGTATGGGATCTGGTGGATAGACCGAAACATCAGAATGTCATAGGCACCAAATGGGTCTTCAAAAACAAGAAGAACGAATCAGGCTTGGTGGTAAGAAATAAAGCACGCCTTGTAGCCAAAGGGTACAAACAATGTGAAGGCATCGACTATGATGAGACATTTGCGCCAGTAGCAAGACTGGAAAAAATCAGATTATTTCTCGCTTATGCAGCGCATCATGAATTCTCGGTCATGCAAATGGACGTTAAAAGTGCATTACTTAATGGCGAACTCAAGGAGGAAGTCTACGTTGAGCAGCCTCCAGGTTTTGAGAATGGAAATCAGGTCTACAAACTAAGAAAAGCCTTGTATGGACTGAAGCAAGCACCTCGAGCTTGGTATGGGACTTTATCTAAGTTTCTACTCGACAATGGCTTCAAAAAGGGAAGGATTGATCAAACACTCTTTTGGATTAAGGACGAAGGAAGTATTCTACTCGTACAAATCTATGTTGATGACATCACCTTTGGCTCAAAAAATCAAGCTCTCTGTGACAAATTCTCAAAGCTAATGATGACTAATTTTCAAATGAGTATGATGGGAAGAATGTCCTATTTTCTTGGACTTCAAGTTCACCAATCAAGTGAAGGAATTTTCATTCATCAAAAGAAATATACGCGAGATCTCATTGCTAAATACTGTCCAGAGAAATCCAAGAGCTTAAGGATCCCCATCAGCAATGCGTGTATGGCAGATCTAGAAAAAGATGGAGTAGCAGTGAATCCTACCTTATATTGAGGAATCGTCGGATCTCTGCTATATCTTACTGCCAGCAGACCCGATATATCATATGTTGTGGGACTATATGCCAGATATCAATCTCAACCAAACAAAACACATCTTGACACAGCAAGGCGAATCATCCGTTATTTAAAGTGTACAGAAGGCTTAGGAATTTGGTATCCAAGAGCCGACAGTCTAGCTCTGAGTGGATATTCAGATTCTGATTTTGGAGGATGCAAAATCGACAGGAAAAGCACCAGTGGTACATGTCAATTCCTTGGTCATAAATTGATCAACTGGTTCAGCAAAAAGCAGCACTCGGTAGCAACCTAAACCACCGAAGCAGAGTATGTAGCTGCTGCTAGTTGCTGTCAGCAAATTATGTGGATCCGACAACAACTCCAAGATTATGACATCTCACCTGAATGCGTACCAATCTATTGTGACAACAATAGTGCTATGTGCATCACAAAGAATCCAGTACATCATTCCAGGACAAAACACATTGACATCCGACTTCATTTTATTTGTGATCATCAAGAAAAGAAGGATATTGATATTCAGTGAATATGTACTGAGGATCAAATAGCAGATATCTTCACTAAGCCCCTTGCAGAGGCAAGATTCAAAGATTTATGCATCAAATTGGGTATGATGGAACTAGATATTGCTGCGGATGAATGAGACTTTACTCTCACTCTTTCTGGTTTTCTTGGAATTTCTTACGTTACTTCCAACATATTATGGGAGACTCTACTGTATGTAGTCTGCTAAGCCGATGGCGAAATGACGGATATGTCCCTATCAATCTTTAACAGATAAATTGATTCTGCTCAGCAAACTGTGAAGAAATGAAGATGACATCTACACTATGTCACGAAAAGCAAACATCAAGAGATCGAAATATCCATACATTCTTCATCAAAAGAGGGACATGTCTTGAAGTAGACATTCATTACAAAAGGAAGAGACGGCACTATCAGCCAAAACACAAAAGGAAATACAAGATTTACTACGGAGTTCATCTAGAAAGGCGACACAGACTTATAGGGATAGAAATCAGCCCCTTGAAGGTTGGGTGGACCGTCAGCGATCTCTGGAAAATACTTCTCCATCAACCAGCTGAGCTGCATCCCATTCTGTAGAGGCACGAATGGATGAAGCTTGACAGCTTCCCAGACGTTCTTGAAGACGTATCCGGCCCAGTCAACGGAAGCAGCATCATCCATGGCCATCATCACCTGCCAAACAGGCCTTGAGAACAGAGGTCATAAGGCTCCTCTCCAAGCAGGATTTCATGGGCAATGCGAAACATGACCCAATATGATGTCTTAAGACCCGAAGCAGGAATGTCAGGGCTGAAATCAAAACGAGGAGAATGACGCCACTTCTACCATGCCAGCTATTCCGGAGCCACCTCCTCTGAAAGATAGTCCTCCACAGACAACAAACCTCGAGGAAGCCCGAAATCAACCGCAAAGGTGTCAGGGGTCCAATGGACAAGCTTATTGTGGAACACCCTATAGATTGAGTTTGAACTCACATGGCATTCACTGAGGAAATCCCTCAACACCTCCTCCTGAAAACGGTGAGGATTAACACACAGAAATTGCGAAGACCCCCCTACTGCAACGTAGAGATGACCTTGACTGCAACATCACATTCATCTATGTAATACCTATCCAGACCTGGCTCATCCAGGATCAGATTACGACGGATATCTATGACCCATGGAGGAGATTCCATGACTGAAGAAAGGGACTTGACTTTCTTAAAGAAGAAGAAGATTGAAGGTGTGAATCAGGGAAGAAGGGAAGTTGAGATGTTTGGATAATCTCAAACTAAGGTATTTATAGAAGATTTCCCATTTATGACGCGAAGAAAGAGAAAAATATGTCTGAAGATCGCAATGATTCATCCCTTGGAATACGAAACATCGCCAATAAAGGAATCGACGTGTATGCATGGGAAGTCAAATCATTTTTTCTAGCAATGGGGAGCAAGGTGTATTGAAAAGTTCGAGGATCACTTTATCATTTGTTTAAGGGCTCTCTAAGACTCAGCAGATCTTCGGAAGCTGCTGGAAATCATAATGCTGAGAGGGATCATCATCTATCAGCATTCTTGAATGGATGCTAGTTTAGAAGCAATAATATATCCTAAATCGAGGCGGGATGACTCAAAATTCAAACTTGATGGGACCCGTTCAGGCGTAATTAATGCATGCAAACGGCGGCACCAACTGAGGAGACGACACGTTAGAAACACTTAAGTGTTTCTCGGAGCATGGGAAGCTATATGGAAAGACGCGTTTATTCTGAACCGTCGATCTAATATTTCGCAGATTTTCCCTCAACCGTTAGATCTTTCATTCAAATTAACCCTACTTTCGCTCTGATTACTGTTCACTTTCTTCTCACCTTTCGAAAATCAGAACAAAAATCCTCAATCCTAAAATCTCCATAGATTTTAAAATTATTCCAGTCTCTCCCTCACAAACATGGCTACAGACTCCCTAGCATCATCATCCCAGAAATCTACTTGTCAGGACCATCGCCCTGAATCAAATGAACCTCGTCCATTCAATTTTCCACCAAATTCTGAAGAACCCTTACATATGCGACATGCACCAGGGTTTACTGGGATTCTAAAGAAAGAAGATATTGATGATTCTGTATCATAAAGACAGCTTGTCATGATGTCAAAGAAAAAATCCCTAGCCGGCCACTCAAAGGAACAGAGGCGTTTGGCTCAAATCATGAAGGACTGTATTCTATACAAACGTCTTGCTGCTGAACATATTCCGGATTGGATAATGGATATCCTCGACAGTGAACAGGTAACTCAATACTTATCCGCTGAACCCATGCATTTTCATCCGCATATGGTTTCTGAATTTTATGCCAGAGCAGTCATGAGTAATGATGGAAAATCGTTTAAAACTTGTGTTTATGGAAGTATCATTGAAGTCAATGCCAAAATTCTTGCTAAAACCTTTGGTCTTCAGAATGAGGGGGAACGTATATCTCAGTACAAAGTAACGGATTATGATGAGATGGAAAGCCGTTGGAATTCTTGGAAGAAGCCTGGAGTACTGAAGGATAGGAAAGGTCATGTCATTACCTTCCGGGCTGCCACACCCATTAATACCCTACAGGATGAATTTAAAATTTTAGCCGAATTGGTGATCAAGATGTTCCAATGCGACGCCGGATCATATTCTGAACTTTCTGCTAAGAAATATGCAGTAATGATGGCTCTCACAGACAAAGTAAAGGGAAATTGGGCTGATTACTTCTTCGAACGATGGGCGGAACATGCCAAGAAGAATGATCACATGTCTGTGGATGGAACCTCTTCATCCAATGTTAATTTTGGATTGAAGATAAGCAAGTTTCTGGAATTGGTCATGCATTCAACGAAAATTCATCAAGGAGTGAAGTTGCTCTCAACTGATTTCATTCCAATCACAGGAAAAGCAGCCAATCCTCTTGATTACAAGAAGCCAAAAAGGCTAACCGGTAATCCAATGTGGATGCGGACAAGCCTACTTCAGATGAGGAAGTAGACAAGCGTTCCTTGGGCGAACAAGTATTGCAGATAGCATCACCTATCTCTGCTGAGGAGATGGCAACATTAACTCAGAACGCTGAAACAGAGCAATGCTTCAAGAAACTTGATGATATTGTAGCTCTCGGAGAAATACCAACCGAAAAGATTGAGGAAATTATGGACCAAAAGGCCGCTCTTCAGCAGCCACTCGTGATTGGTCAACTTGCTGTTCCAATTTCCTCTGAACAGCAAAAGGATATTGCTGCCACCAGGAATAGAAGGTCTGGTCGTCAGCGATTATGCAGAGTTGTTGAGTTAGCCACTGCCCCTACTGCAAAAGTACCTGACACACCCCTATCATCTAAAAGTTATGATGAACGCTTGAAAGGCGTACGTGAAACTAAACGAAAGCGTGAAGAAAACAAGAAGGCACAAGAAATGAAGGAATACAGAAAGGAGATGGATAGAATCACATTCGAAGGAAGGGATCTAAACTTCGAAAGAATAAAAAGATCTCATCTAGAAAGAGAGAGTCAAACGGAGAATACTGGTCAAACACCCGAGAAGGAAGCTGCTGAGGATTCAAGTAGAGCAGCAAAGAAAGGGAAGACAGTAATAGACTCTACTTTGACAGAAAAAGACATGGATAACCCTAGAAAGATTACAACTGCAGCAGACGGCATGACTGATAAAGAGCTGGATATGCTGATTCAATCTGGCGCTTTTAAAGCTACGGAACACTCCAAAGGCAAATTGGTCCAATTTCGCGAACCAATTTCTACATCTTTTCAAGACAGTAGCTTAGAGGAGAACGAAACACAAACAGAGACAAATGATACACATACCAAGAATAAGGATGCAGGACCATCAGAAATATCTAAGAAAAGCGCAGATACGAACATGTCTACTGCAGAGCTTGTTGCTAAGGAATGTTCTAAGGAGACTGAATCTGGAACCTTCACTGCTAAGGAATCTTCTGATACCGAAAAATATTATTGGTTCTGAGAAGGAACCATCGTCTTAGGACATAGGTCATACAAATGCTGAAGAATCCACTGTAGCTGAAATCATTATGGAGGAAACCACTGAAGAAACAAAGAAAAACTCTACTGAAGCAGACGATTCTGTGAAAACAACCGCTGAAGAATCTAATGCAACCAATGAAGCTATGGCAGATATTACTGAAGAAGTCCACGTTGCTGAGGAAACAACAGCCACTGCTGATAACATCGATCAAGAAGGCGATACAAAGGAATAAGAAGTCTCCTCTGCTGGATTTCTGGACGAATCCACCTGTTCATCGGAATCTGATTCTGAGGGGGAATCTACCGAAGTATTTGATGCCAAAACTCTTCGCAAATACCCCACTTTATGAAATGAACAACTGAGGATCCCTTTTGATGGTTTACCTGGCAAACTTTTTCGCTCACGAAGAGTAGCATAATGGTGTGCTGCTGTCTCGATTAATGAGGACATGAATGCTGATCTCAGAGATTGGAGTGAAGAGATCTTAGCCTTCGTAGAACAAGAAGTAAGTAGGGACAATGCAGGTGTCTTTCATGTTGAGATTCATGAAGAAACAAAGGAAGGCAGAGTGCTTGGTACTCAATTTCTACGATGGAAGACTTATGACTACATCATGCATGAACTCTGTTTTGAGGAAAGGATGATTATTATTGCTAGAAAAGGTCTTAACTTCTGGCGTTCCGAAGAAACCTGGGCAAATGAGTGGATGGACCAGCCTTCCTGCACAAAACAATATACTGATCAACAAGTACTCGCTCGATTGCAAGCCATCCGTGCTCACAGGAAGTTTCTTCCATCCCAGACCCTACCCAGATCACAGTTTGCTCCAGACAAAAAGTCCTTGGCGCACATGGAACTAACCAAACGACAAAGGGCTGCAATGATTGCTTATCGGAAGCGGAAAGCTGCTTATGAGGAGAAATTGCGAGTTAGAAGTCTCGAACTAGCCGCGCTCGAAGAAGAAAAAGAGAAGGAGGCCAGACGACAGGACTATCTCAAAATTATCAACTTTCAGAAAGAATATACTCGAACCACAGCTTTACCTCAAGTCTCTGAAACTCAAGGTTCTGACTCGACTCTCGGTCAGAATATAATAAGTGAGTCCATGGAAGTAGATACCAATATGTTTCTTGAT
Source organism: Plectranthus barbatus (assembly GCA_026898455.1). NCBI lineage: Eukaryota > Viridiplantae > Streptophyta > Magnoliopsida > Lamiales > Lamiaceae > Plectranthus > Plectranthus barbatus. Next base: position 104,047 of record JAPKLW010001302.1, read on the forward strand.
GTTGCCGCACAAAGAGTTGACGCAACCACTCAAGCATCTGAAATTGGTACAGTGGAAAGAGAAGATGGTGAAGCTAATATATTAGTAGGCAGTACTGAAATAGTTGTCTCTGAAAATCCCATTGACGCCGAACCAGTCCAAGTAAGCTTCCAATCTCTTGTCAACATTCTTCATAACGCCCTGCATCAATGCAATATCCAGCAAGCATGATTCAATGAAGAAGTCCTGAAAGAGGTTGCTGATGTCCGAGGAGCAATCTCTGGCGTGAAAAACTCTGTCTCAGAAGTTCAGCAACAAGTTGGACATTTCACTAACAAGATCACACATGTCGAAGAAACCATGTCTACAGTACAATCAAATGCGATGACTCTCAGCGTCGATCTTGACGCACACAAGTCTTTCACCACTTCTGTTTTGGATGCTCTCAAAGAGGGGGAAGAAAGAAGGATTGCTGAACAAGCAAGGATAAAAGCAGAGGAAGCCGAGCTGATGCTGAAAGAAAAAGGATTTGAACGAACAATGATGGAACGAAGAATGAAATTAGCAGAACAACAAAGAGAAGACCAACGGGCACGTATTGAACAGATGGAGAAACTAATGGCCATGACAATGAAGAAAGTTGAATCTCTTGAGAAGCCAAAACCTCCACCAGAAGCTCAGAATTAAGGTCATTCTCTGAACCTTTTGTTTGATTTCATCATTTTTTCTCTGAACTCTGTTTTTTGAGTATGAACAATAGTTGATATACACTCTCAGTGTACTCAATGAAAGATGTTTAAATGGTTGCTGAATGCTTTGCTTGCTATTTTGTTTTTAACTTCTAAGCTAAGTCTCAGCAATCCCTAATAAGCTTTGATCGCACCAAAAAGGGGGAAATTGTTGGGAAAGTACTCGTAAATTACCCTTAGGATATTATTGTAAAAGGTTTTGTTGGATCAAACCTTAGTAGACGGTCGATCATTGATGAACATTATCATAGCTTAGCAACTGATGTAATGTCCTGTATAGGTTAAAACATCGAGTTGTAATAAAATAGGCTGATTGGGAATATCTCAGCAAACATCAAAGAATGCTGAAGGTCGCCAGCAATAACAGAATGCTAAGAAAATCAGCATTCGACAAACACATTCTAAACTACTGAAGATGCTAGCAAATCAAATCAGAAGTAGCAGACAGAGCACTCGCTGTGCAAGGAGACCAAAAGCATACTGAAAGAGATCCAGCATCCCACACCAGCAGAAGCTCAGCAAAGCAAAATAGAACGACTGCTACACCGCCATTCTGACCAACGCACGACGATTAGCCATGTCAGAAGTACGACGGAAAAGCCTGTCCAAAAGTAGAAAAGTCAATAAACAGCTACCTGCATTAAAGAGAAAGATCCGTTGTGTCTAAACGGATCTGTTGACCCAAACTTCGAGAACATAACTATAAAAAGGAAATCAGAGGAAAATGTAGGTGCTGCTCACTCTCTAACCAAACCCAATATACGAAAGATTCCAAAAAGCAAAAATAGGCTAGAGAGCAGTCCAGTTGGAAGGTACAATCCAGAGATATTCAAAGCCTTCAACATTCAGAGTGTCTCACTACGTCTGACATTCTTCTGAGTGATTCTTGAACTGGTTCAAGAATCTTCAATCATTGGGATCACTTTCCTTTTAAGGAAAGCATCCAGCAGTCAATTTCGTGTGAAGGAATTGATTAAGGTGGGCACTGAAGCCGAACACACACGACAGTTTGAAGGGAACTCTAAACTCTTCCAAAGTGAGTGATGAAAATGAGTTTTACGAAGGTGCGCCCTTGACTCAGCCGGAGCCACGCCAGAAAAGTCCGGGGTATCGGAAGATAGCCATTAGGCAGACAGACCTTTAGGAGGCTGATTGCTTAACAGGAAAGGCAACTCTTTGTACACCGTATACTTTCTAGTAAAATTCTTAGCGATTCGGCTAAGGAGTGGACGTAGATCATTTGATCGAACCACTATAAAACTGTGTGTTGTCTTGTTGTTATTGTGTTTCGAGCTATTATGTTTTAAAACCTAGTAACCACGTTGCTAGTGTATAACTGAAAAAGGTAACCTAAGAAAACCTTAACCAAGATAGAGTTGAGAATAATTTAAATACAAGAAAATGTAATCTATTCCGCTGCACTTCGTGTGTGTACTTTATTGTAACCACGATGACTCTGATCATAAGGGACCAACAGGGGTATTTAACTAACTTCCAGAATAAGCTTGATCTCCTAGTCAATCTTTTTTAAAGGCTAATACAGTTGTTTCTTCGAGGCAACTTGGGATTGCAACTCTTACCTCGTTAAACCTCTTTATGTAGTGTAGCAGTGATTACCCTTCCTATTGTATCACTTGATACAAGTCATCCGATCGTTTTGGAACCCTACGTCTGCTTGAGAATTGTTTAGAAAACAACTTGTGCGATTATGAATTTGAAGCAATCTTACCCACTTCCAAGTGCATAAACCACTACATGGCCGGTCCTTCGAGGCATGCGCCAAAGCTTTTGCACATACAAGCTTCTCGCACCACCTCAGGGATAGATATCATCTGCATTTTGAATTTGTACAAGGTTACAAACTCATCTGGATCAGTTGTTCCATCATACGCCTTAATCGCTGGAATGATGAATCTTTCGGGAATCTGGGCATTTGCAATCCTTGGCTCGAACGGTGAGTTATTGTAACCTCTGGTTTTCAGTGTTGCAAGGAGATTCGTGATTTTGGGAATCGAGGCCATCATTTTTGTTAGACCTTCGATTTTCGATTCCAAATATTTTATTTTATCCGACTTCCACTCCTCTTCGCTGCGATTTGGGGTATACCCTGAACTTTATAAAGTCAATTCTCTATGTTCTGTTTCTTCGCTCCCTGTTTTGTGCCGATTCTGGAACACAACCAGTTGTTCCCTCATTCTTTCCACTTCCAGCGTAGTCTTACGATTTTCTTCTCTCAGAATTTCCTTCTCCTCTTGTATTCTCCTCATATCTTCCTCAAATATCCGCCTATTCGCTGCGGAATTTTCACTGTTCGCCATACTTTTTTGTCCTGCACTCATTGACTTTTCCATTGCTTTCTTTCAATCTCTTTCCCACAGACGGTGCCAATTGTTATTTCTAAATTTTCTATAGAGAAAGAATAATTGACAATTGAAAAGTAAATGCAGAAGATGACGATTCACAAATGAGTGTTTTTCTTGAGAATATTAATCAGAAAATAAATATGTTCTTTTAGTACACCAATTTTTCAACCCCTACTTCAGTTCTCAATTCTTTCTTTTATACTAAAGATTCGAAATCTATTATAGGGAAAAGAGAGATCTTTAGAGTTATTTACTCCTTTCATTGTATAGACTAAATCGCGTCTATCATCCGTTGATTCCAACTTTCTGTGATCTTTGTCAATTGATTGCTGATTTCTAGGCTTTTTGTCTGTTTTCATCTATTATCACTAAGTAAGGTGATCGAATCGTTGGAGTAGAATTTGTCTCGAACTGCAAAATAGTGATAGAACCACTTCTTTAGTAATTGAATTTCCCTTCTGCCACTTGCGATTAAAAAGTTAATCCTCATCGAATTCGGGGTACAACAATATATATATATATATATATATATATATATATATATTAATTCATAAGTATTAGTTATAGTTTATTTGGTAAGTTCGTCTCTTTTCAAACAATTGACCCATTGTTAGGAAATTTGATAGAAATATCCTTCCTTTATTTGTGTGTTTTGGTGAGTCAAAGTATGTAAAAGCCATCTTAGATAGTTTCAGCATAGTCAAAATTTGTAAATTCATGTATATGATCTTTTATTGAGTTGTAAGCTGGAGCTAATTTGAAGACTAGACTGTCCAATCAATTTAGAATGTGCAAAAGACTCAACAAACAAAGGTCTGAGCCGAACTTACAAGTCTGGTTGATTATGAATCTAGTTGGAAAGTTTGAATTTCGCAAAGTATAGATCTAGCAAGTATGAGAAGGGATTTTGAATACCAAGAATTGAATCACTCAAATTTGTGTAAGCGCATATCATTACATGGATATAAAAAATAATTATTATGCCTATGATTTAATCCTAGCATTTTCCTATTGAATATTCATAAGAAGGTTTATGTGGAATACCTGGATTGTAGAAACTGAAGAACGCGATGTGCAGAGATTTGATCCTTGATCCTGATTTGATCTTTGGTCCTCTTTCCCGCGCAACAAGATTTATTCGTAAAATGTGAAGGAATTAAATCTATGAAAATAAACAGTTAATTTCATAAATTGAGGAGAGAGAGAAGAAGAAATAGATCCTCCAGATCTGATCTTCTGATCTGTATCCCAGCTCCGATCAAAAAATCTGGTGAAGATTCCCTTTGGATTCCTTGCCGATCGAGAAGCATAATTTCCTCCACGTTTCTCAGATCTAGTCGATCACACACTGCTCCCAAATCTTGGTTTGTTGTGTCGCAACTTATAATCTTGTTGTGTGGTGTGATCTGAGAAACCGAAGCCTATTTATAGGAAATTCTGATCTCTAGATGGGCCAGACCAGGGACTAGAATGCAAATAGAAAATAAAGCCTATTAAATTAATTAATTCAAAAATTTAACCCATAATATAATTAATTAATTAATATTGATTCATGCCACTAGAGAATCAATATTGTCATACCTATTTGCTACCACTTGGTGAGGAATGGGTTGCATAGGCTCGGTATATCCCCACATTTAAGTTACAGACATTGATTAATCAATTTAGGCTCTGACAATCCATTTAATTAATTAATATCTTATATTCCTTAGTCAATCCACTCAACCATTTTCACTTATGCTTTAACTTAATCAGCCTGCAAGACTTTAGCATAACGAACCTTTTGATCTGCTCAGGGAATGTCACTATCCTACACTGGATTCGGTTACCTAGTTCCAGTACCAAACAGTCATACACAAATTGCTACCACCCAAGATACAGATATACAAGTTCAACTAGAGCCTTTCACTGCATCTCAAAGTGGCACACAATTTGTGTATACTTCTGTACCTTCATTTAGGTTTAGGATCTCTTCAAGCCATCAAGATCCAGATTCCTTTAATGTCAGATAAATGAATCGATGTTAACTTAGGTCCTTATCAATGCGTACCCCCGTACCATCATACCAAGCAATCTAAGATCAGATGTCTATTACCGCGTATGATGCAGCCTTTACTGATAGTCTATCTTGGGACTATCTCAGTTGTGATATCCATTTATTTCTCGCTAGGTCAGACAATCCATATGATCTTCCGTGATCTACTACTAGCACATCACCCTTTGCTACAATTTTTGTATAATATGGTATTTTCTTTCAATGTATTTTGTTGCTCTGTGAGTCCGGGGTTCCTTTGAATTAGCCACAGCTCCAGAATTATCACAATACTCCATGATAGTCTTGGGTAACTTAGGAATCACGTCCAACTCTAGATGGAAGTTTTGAAACCATACTGTTTATGTCAAAGCTTCCGAAGCTGCCGCATATTCTTCTTCTACGGTGGAGTCAACAATGCACTTCTGCTTTGCACTCCTCCATGATATGACCCCACCTCCCAGTGTAAACACATAGCCAGAGGTGGACTTCTTTTCATCTCGATCTGCCTGGAAATCCGAATTCGTATAACCCACATGACATAACTCCTCACACTGATAGATGAGACAATAGTCTCTAGTCCTTTTCAAGTATTTGAGTATGTTCTTTACCACGGTCCAATGGGCCTGTCCAGGGTTAGACTACGACAAAGCAGATATCTGGCCTCGTACAAAGCATTTCATACATGAGACTCCCCACGGTCGATGCATACGGAATGTTGCTCATCTCATCTTTCTTCTTTTGTGTAATCGGACACTGATCTTTGGAAAGATTTATGTCAATGTTTGAAGGGTAACATACCTTTCTTGGCAGTATGCATGCTGAAACAGGCAATCACAGTATCCACATATGAAGCTTGGGACAATGCCAGCATCCTTTCTTGCGCTCCCGCAATACTTTTACCTCTAGGATGTATCCTGCATCCCCAAGGTCCTTCATATGAAACTGTTCGGATGACCACCCCTTCATGCCTGGCAATACCTCCACATTGTCGCCAATGAGGAGAATATCAACTATATAAAGTGCAAGGAACACCACGCTTTCGCTGACACATAGACTGTACACGCAACTATCGTTTGAACATTGTGAATATCCATATGATTTAATCACTTCATCAAAACGCAGAATCCATGATCGTGAAGCCTGCTTGAGTCCATACAGCAACTTCTTCACCATCCAGACTAAATGCTCTTCGCCCTTCCGCATATATCCTTTTGATTGTTGCATGTAGATGTCTCAACCTTCTTAGAGGCACCCGTTTATAAACGCAGCTTCGACATCCATCTGTCAGGTCTCTAGGTACATATGTGCTGCTATGGCTAGGAATATTCGAATGAACTTAAGCATGGCTACCGGTGAGAAGGTCTCGTCATAATCTAGACCTTCTTTCTGACTATAACCCTTTACCACCAACCTTGCTTTGAAAGTTGTAATTTCATCATTCTCTCATTTCTTTCTTTTGTATACCATTTGCACCCTATGGCTCGATAGCCATCTGGAAAATCTATTTTCTGGTATACATCCATAGCCGTTATGGATTCTATCTCCGAATCCATGGTGATCTGCCATTTGTCCGCATCTTTATCAGATACTACCTTATCATATGTCCATGGGCTGGTATCAACCAGCCCGCTTTTTGGGATCAAGTTAGAAGACTCTCCCATGAACATGTACCATTCTAGTTGCCGAACAACCCTCCCACTGCGACGAGGCATCTGAGCCATGTCAGTAGTTGGCATAGTACTCGTTGGTCCTATACCTTACATTGATGGCAGTATTAGTATTCCCTCATCTATTCTAGGTGGATTTACTAATACACTAGGCTTTTCTGATGGAATCGCATCATTATCTCCAAGCTCGTGGAGAATAATTCCACTCTTGGATATATGGTTTCTTACAAATTCATCCTCCAAGAATCTCGTGTTGGTACTAACAACCACTTACTGATTCTCAGGATAATAAAAGTAACCACCTTTTGTTTGCCTGGGATATCCTACAAACAGCATCAGCTTACACCTGCTTTCTAACTTATCAGGTTCCTTTGTCAACACATATGCTGGACAACCGCAAACCCTCATTCTGGTTAAACATGGTTGTCGCCCATACCAGAGCTGTAGAGGCGTTTTAGGAACTGATTTAGAAGGAACCAAGTGATCGATGCAAAATCTGCACACAGATTATAACACAGGGCAAATAAATTTATAGATAACCCGAAGGTATGTCGAACCCACAGAGATAGTGCAACGAAAGTAATTCGTATACTGAATGTAGTTTTTCAATCTTTTGTTTGGGAAAAACCAAATTTGAGAGTTTTTTTGGGTTTTATGAAAACAACTTTTAAAGAAATTCAAATAAAAGAAAGCATAGATCCTAGGGAAATCTACCAAACTGATCAACATGCAAGAAACAAATAATTCATACCCATAAAATACTTTTGGTGGAAAATCTGGTAAAGTGGAATCAACTCCTTAGTCGGGCAGTCAAAGCCTATATTATTAACTAGTGATTATCTCCTCTCGGTCTCAAAAACACAAGTTAATCAATATCAATAAAAATCAGATTAATCCTACAATTGAATTCTTCTTGGTCGGACATAAAATCAAATGTATTAAACTCTCACTTCCTATTATCAATTTTCACCTCTTGGTCCTTCAATTAACAACAAAAACCTATTCCAATCTTCATCTCTCGATCCTTTAAATGAAATAGATTTGAAATAAAACCAAAGAGTTTAAACTAATTAAAGGGTTTGAAGAATTCAAATCAAAACATGTATCACAAATGGAGAAACCCTAGAATCTGATAAAGAATCTAGCCTAGCATATTAAAGATAAAGATTGAAACAAAAATTAAAGATTGCATTAAAATAAAGGTGCAGAAAAATAAAGGTACAATAACATAAAGGTTTTGATTCCAGCCCTAAAAACTAAAGAAAACTAAACTATGAACTGAAATTTAAAGTTGGACTGGAATGATTAATGATGAACTAGACATGAGTTTATATAGGAGTAGGGTTGAGGCCTTGGATGGTAGGAATTGATGAAATTAGGAATTTCCTTCTTGAGTTGATGATATTTGATATTTTCCTTCTTTGCTCAAAACTTCAAAAGGAATGATTTTCTTCGTTGAAACTTCCCTTTTTTGGGGTCTTCATTGCTTCCAAATTGATGTGTAACTTGAATCCCAAGAAATTCTCACCCAAAATATGTGAAAATCTCGCAGAATCTCGCCAAAACAGTCCATCTCGGTCGAGATGAACCTTGACTCGGTCGAAACAGAGACCATTTTTGCCACTTTCGACCCTTCTGCGCAGTCTCACGGTTTTGGCCATAACTTTTGTTCCCGAACTCCGATTGACCCAATTCCAGTTGCATTGGAAAGCTAATTCAAATATCTTTCAAATAAAATGATCCAATAGCCCAGATTCTGTCGGTGGAAGAAGTAGTGACTATTTCTTTGAACATCTACTGCTTTCGGTACGGGTTTCTATTGGATTTGGCCTAAAACCTGCGAAATCTTACCATGAAAAGCATAAAACCCTCTAATATATACTCATGCTCAATTTATTAGATAAAATAAACTAATTTGCATAAAAGAAAAGAAAAACAATGCGATAAGAGAGTAGAAAAACGAGCTTAAGCAAATAGGCCAATGTCTCCAAGGCATATCCCCAAAATGAAATTGGTAAACTTGCATAACTCATCATGGACCTAACCATTTCCAAAAGATTCCTATATCTTCTTTCTGCTACACCATTTTGTTGAGGGGTTCCTATTGCAGACCACTGGGACGTAATCCCGTTGTCTGACAGGTACTGCAAGAACTCGTTACTGAGGTATTCCCCACCATGATCCAGTCGTAGTGTCTTGATAGTCTTACCTAGCTTCTTTTCTACTTTTGCCTTGAACTCTTTGAATTTCTCAAAACATTTAGACTTGTAGCGAAGCAAATAGACATATTTAAACCTTGAGTAATCATCAATGAACGTGACAAAATAATCATAACCTCCATGAGCTTGCGTATACATCGATCCACATAAGTCAGAGTGGCTCAATTCCGACACATCCTCAGTTGGAGACTGACTTACCTTAAAAGGCTTGGTCGCCATCTTTCCTTCTATACATGATTCATAGACTTGATGCGGCACCACTTAGAAAGATTCCAAAAGCCCATCACTTGCCAGTCTCTTGATCCTCTTTAGATTGATGTGACCTAGTTTCAAGTGTCGGGGATATGTTTGATCCTCATCGGAAGAAAACTTTCTCTTTAAATGATTTTTATTATTATTATTGGATGAGTTCACAACATTCACGGAAGATTTATGAATACAATAAATAATATAGAGAGATTCAATCAGTTTGCCATGACAGATAACACTGTTATTCCTAATGATAGAAACTCCACTATAAAAAATAACTGAAAATCCATCATTAAATAGCTTGGAAACTGAAATTAAGTTCCACCAAAATACCAGAATATATAAAATATCTCTCAAAATCAAAATATTGTTTTCAAAGCATAAACTAAAATCTCCTATGGCTACTGCTGAGACTCGCTCTCCGCTGCCCATTGAGATGGTAACCTCTTCATGCATCAGCTGCCTCGTTGGCATGAACCCTTGCAAAGTATACCAAACATGATCAGTAGCTCCAGTATCCTCTTCCCAAGAATAGGTAGAAACCGAGGCTAAACACATTTCCGTTATAAATGCACATGACGTCGCTTATCTTCCCATGCCACGCACTAGACAATTTAATTTTTCACTTTGCTTACGTTTGCATGGCCTGGTGATGACTTCTGCCTCATAATCTTCATCTAACCTTTCTAGCATTCTTTTGCTTCAGAAACTGCCTTGTCAAAAGCTGACAAAGTTGGAGCAAACTCGAATGCAATGATGTTAGACTCTTCTTGCATCAGTGCCCTAAGTAAAACAACAAGAGGAAACTCGCGCCTGCTAGTAAGAGACTTGATGAAATCATCAAAAGTATCAGAGAGAGAGTTTAGGAAAATGTTTATCTCCGCCCGATCATTAATTTGTCCACCTCTCTTCTTATATTTTCTCATGATCTTCACCATACTTATGAAATCTAGAATTACCGAACTGCCCTCAGTCATCTTCTTGTAAACAAAGTCCCTTACAAGATCATAATTGATAGTTCGTCTCACCTTCCCATATACTTTCACAAGATCCCTCCTGATCTCAGTAGCCGTTTGGAATTTCTTGTACTTGAGCCTTAATTGTCTAGACGGATTGTTCATGATGAAGAAGTAAGCAAAATCATCAGAAGCCTTCCATCTGTCATAGAATTATAGCTCCTACACGGAACCTTTCCAATACCGAGGAACTAGTGGATCCATAGAAAGTAAATAGGCATGGTTTGCAGAGGAGAGAATACTTATGAAGCAATACTTCCACTCAGGAAAATTTGGACCAGTTAAAGGGTTCAATGTTAAGAAGTTTACAATATGAGCAGTAGACATGTCTGAAAACAATAAATTAAAGCATAAATTAAAACATAATCGCAAATAGTTTGAAACATATAAATATTGAAACCTTATGATAAAACAATAGTAATGTTTCCTCCAATTTGTCCAAGTATTACTATTGCAAGCCACACATGTGGACGTTTACAACAAAACACTTGACCAGACTACATATTTCAATTGCAGCCCTTTAATTCCAATCCATGTCAGAGTTCCTTAGACAAATGGAATTAATAATCGGAGACTAACTAAGACCATATTATCCTATTGAGCAGGACCATCACAAATGAGTTATACTCTAGACAATATCTAAGCTAGCATACCACCAAAGTCAACCCTCCCATATAAAGATCTACTAGGACACACCCTGATCTCTTACAATAACGTTTTCTCATTTAATTCAATCCCTGGAGAACTTATGAAAGTTCCATACGCAAGCTACACATGTAGATGTTTACGCATGAGCTCCCACTTCTCACATGAATTAAATGTTTGTCTTTAAGAAATCCCATCTATTAGAACTTATGAATAATAAATTAAGTAAGATACACATGTAGACGTTTACCTAATAATTACCCACTTCCAATAAGGGATCGCTTTGTGGAGGTCTTATCTTAAAATTAAACAGCTTAGTGATTTAAATTCATAAGGTTCAATTGCACAGATTATTTTATGTAGCCATAAATTATAATATTACTGAAATTCTATCATGCAAAGCATGAACCCCGAATTTATACTTATAATTTAATTATATAAAATAAATCACATAAACATGCTTTAAAGTTGTAAATAAAAGCATTAAACGTGCTCCTATTATCTACAACATGCTTGGATGCTGCGCAATTAAATAAACCACATATATCATGCGAGAACAAATAATAAAGATAATAAAAATGTTCTATCTATTACACTTAGGATTTATTTTACAGATCTTCAACTGGGCTCCGACTACTTGGACTGAGATCTGAATTTATTTTCTAAAATTTAGGCCTCCAAGATTCGATCCGTCAGAAAATTGGACAACTGGGCCTGTTAACTCATTGCGGGCTCGTGCACACATTGAAAGCCCGATAGCCATCAACAACATGGCCCGACGGGCCACCACCAGCAAGCCACTGCCAGAAAACTCCATGGAGACGTGCAACAACCTCACGTGATGTCACACGGGTTGTAGCCCGCGCTCCTCGTCTTCTGTCCATCACCTTTGTTGCCTACCACCGCCTCGGCCAACACCGGCCATCGCCCAATGCCGGTCACCATCTTCTCCTTCGTCCTAGGCCACTACTTATCGGAGAAATGCACTATTGTGCGTGCAGGGCTGCAGGCGCAAACCTTAGGTTTACGTAGCACGCAGCCGCAACGCCACCGCCGCCCGTCGCCTGCCATCTCTGTCCCGAGCTCCGTGCCTCATCACCATCGTCGCTAACCGATGAGCGAGGGAGCAGCTGCTAGGATTTGCACAGAAATGTGGCCTACCCATGCACGCACAAAACTTAGAGTTCCACCGTGCTGCGCGCGCTGCCTGTTGTTCCTGACTGCCACCCGAGCCTTCCCTCCACTCCCTCGGCCTTTCCTATCGCTGTCGTGACCTCGCAAAGCTGCCACAGTCACGCACGGGCGTAGGCTGCAGCCTGTTGCATGCGGCCACTAAGAACTTAAGGTTCCGCCGTGTGCCGCTGTGCTGGCTGTTCCATGCCTTGCCGACTGCTACGTCCGCCACTGGCTTGCCCTCGCGGCCTCACAACCACCGTGCACAGCCCTTGTACCGGCTCCATAGTACACCGCCATGATGGGTCGTGCGATTTCTCGTTCTTTGTATTCTTCGCATTCTTCATTTCGTTTTATAGATTTGATTTTGAAAATTGAAAATTACATAGGAAAAGCATCCTAATACAATTTTTGGTATATAAATCTAACGACAGATTTATCTCGTGGGTGAAAAACGAATCCATATAAAAAAGGGCGGATTAACCCAAGTACCACGAGGAACAAAAACACATACAATACAAAACCGTTCATGGATAATAATTCAATAATAATTATCATACATAATCATAGGCAATATTATTTTTCCGATAGAGCCAATTAAATCAACCTGGCTCTGATACCAATTGAAGGGATTTTGAATACCATGAATTGAATTATTCAAATCCGTGTAAGCGCAGATCATTATTTGGATATAAAAAATAATGAGTGAAAACCTTAAATAACCATTTTTACTATTCAGAAATCTTAAATAGCCATTTTTATGTACACATTCAAAGAATAACCATTTATCCTTTAATACCCTGTTTTTATACAAATCTTGAATTAGTCTAGTAAAATACATATTCTATCATTTTTCCTAAATATGTCAGTTCTTTTAGAATTAAATCATTACTTAGATCGCAAATGTTTTTGTTTGTGATTTGTAATTGGTATTTTTTAAATTTATGATGGTTTTATCCAATTTTATGATTATGTATTTAGATTTTTTTTTGATTTATTATTAAAATGAGTGCTAAATGTAATTTATAGTAAACAATATTATTTTGAATAAGGTTGCAAACAGTTCGCAGGATTTGTTTATAAAATTCTTGTTACATGTGAAATTCGAAATTAAAAAAAAATGTTTTTTAAAGAAAAAAATTGCAAACAAGGTAATATTCTATATCAAAAGGCAAGATAAATATTTCAATTAAATCAAGAAAAATAATTTTAAATGTATTTTTTATAGCTGCAAATTCGCAAATGAATTCTCAAATTTGTTACACCCAAAATGGAATCTCAAATTCTTTATAAATCGTAACTTTAATAAATCACAAATGAGATTGAGTTTGCGATTTAAAAGAATTTAATCTCAAATTGTAAATCTTATTATTCTATTTTATTATAAATTTAATTCCAAAATTTTATTATTCTATTTATTGTAAATATAATTTCAAAAGTAAAAATACTAATTCAAGTAATAATGAGATTATAATTGTACTAATGTTAGGTTAAATTCAAAACCTTGCAAATATTAATTAATAGTAAAGGTATTTGTGGAAGATAACACTATTTTGGCTATTTTTTGAAGATATATATAACAATGGCTATTTAGGGTTTGTAGATAATGTAAATGGCTAATTTCATATATTTCCTAAAACATAATTACTATGCATATGATTTAATCCTAGCATGCTCCTATTGAATATGCACAAGAAGGTTTATGCGGAATACCTGGATTTTAGAAACTGAAGAACACAATGCACAGAGATTTGATCATTGATCCTAATTTGATCCTTGATCCTCTTTCCCGCGCAACAAGATTAATTCCTAAGAGATGAAGGAATTAAATTTATGAAATTAAACAACTAATTTCGAAAATTGAGGAGAGAGAGAAGAAGAAATAGATCGTCCAGATCTGATCTTCTGATCTGTATCCCAGCTCCGACCCGAAAATCTGGTGAAGATTACCTTGAGATTCCTTGCCGATCGAGAAGCATAATTTCCTCCTCGTTTCTCAGATCTAGTCGATCACACACTGCTCCCAAATCTTGGTCTGTTGTGTTGCAAATTATGATCTTGTGGTTTGGTGTGATCTGAGAAACAGAAGCATATTTATAAGAAATTCTAATCTCTAGATAGCCTGAGCTTTCATGGCCCAGACCAGGGACCAAAATGCAAATAACAAATATGGCCTATTAAATTAAATAATTCTCCTATTCAACCTAGAATATAATTAATTAATTAATATTGATACATGCCGCAAGAGAATCGATATTGTACTACCTATTTGCTACCACTTGGTGAGGAATGGGTTGCATAGGCTTGGTATATCCCTACATTTAAGGTTACAGACATTAATTTATCAATGTAGGCTTTGACAAGCCATTTAATTAATTAACATCTTATATTCCTGAGTCAATCCACTCAATTTTTTTCACTTATGCTTGAACTTAATCAGCCTACAAGACTTTAGCATAACAAATATTTTGAGCTACTCAGGGAATGTCACCATCCTATACTAGATGTGGTTACCTAGTTTAAGTACCAGACAGTCATACACAAACTGCTATCACCCAAGATACTGATATACAAGCTCAACTAGAGTGTTTCACTGCATCTCAAAGTGAGACACAATCTGTGTATACTTCTGTACCTTCATTTGGATTTAGGATCTCATCAAGCCATCAAGATCCAGATTCCATTAATGTCAGATAAAGGAATCGATCTTAAATAAGGTCCTTATCAATGCGTACCCCCGCTCCAGCATACCAAGCAATCCAAGATAAGATGCTTATTACCGCGTATGCTGCAGCCTATACCAACAGTGTATCCTTGGACTGTCTCAGTTGTGATATCCATTTATATCTCGCTAGGTCAGACGATCCATATGATCTTCCGTGATCTACTACACACCGTATGATGTCCCTGTCAACGAGATAAGAGGATAAGAGTGTTTGTGACACATGTTTGTTAATTCAGACAGGAGATTATCATACAAAATTCATGATTCCCAGTATGTTAACCAATCAACCTTGTACGTAATATACCAATCATAATGCTTTCAGTATATAAATCCATTAGTATGGTCTCATCAAATATGACATACTTACCAACAGAGGGACCATGTATATATCAAAGGATAACATTATCAGCATGGAGTTGCAAGTATGACAACATCAACATGGACTTCCTAGTCCGGGTCCCAGCATATGAAGACAAGAAGATTCATTTTAGGAACGTACTAAAGAAGTACAGACTTTAACGATTGGAGATGCCTTCAAGTCTGCAAGCACGAAATACCAAGTTTTGTTACCTACGATAACCAGTCTGAGATTCCTCAAACTGGCGAATATTGTTTGTTATGACCCAAAAATGAGCGAATCCATTTTAGAGTCCATCAAAGAAGAAAGCCCAAAAAGAATCACATAAATACAAAATAAAAGCTCTAAGGCAAACTCTTCGGTCAACAAATTTTCGGGCCAAACTACTTTTGGGCTGAGCTACCTCCGGACGAGCTACGCAATTCGAACATTGCGAAGACTTGCATCATTGAACCAAACCATTTTAAAGTGAAACCAGCTCGATCAAAGAGACATGACTGTTCAAGACACTAGTTCGTCCGGAGCATTGTGACTCTTCATTTGGAGTCACCTCTTTGTATTTACTACATATAAATAGTGTTGCATTAATTTTGAAAAGATATATTGAATTCAACAATAAATTAAGCAATAAAAGCATCAAGTATTCAAGTTCTACTTTCAAAAAGAATTTACGTTAAGTTTGTTCGTGTTTCCTTATTTATTTATTTAGTATTCTTATTTAAAAAGCCTTGCAAAATTCCACCATTAACAATTGGAGATAGAAGGAGGGCTAAGTAAGAAAGAAAGATAAGATAATAATGGGAAATAATAGCAGCAACGAGAATAAAAACAACAACAATCCTCCTATCGAACACGGAGTCTTCCGAAGTGCGATAGAGTTCGAGGCCGAACTCAAACAGAGAGAGGACGAACTCTGCAACCTGCAACAGGAAAAAAAAAGGGTCACGGTAGAAGTTAAAGCTCTTTAGCGGAAGTTGGCCTTGGCTCATAGTGAAGGACAGGGTGAAACCCGCTCAAGGAGCAAACCTCTCAAGCTCGAACCGATCCCAACAACAGTTGGGCTCCGACCGAGGACAAGGAATCAGGGGAAAAAATTAAATTGCTCGATAAACAACTCAAGCAAATGAGAGTTACGCCGAATCCCCCTTTACCGAAAGGATCTCGGCCATACAACTACCTTCTCAATTCACAATGCCAAATATAAAGGCATACGACGGAAAGACAGACCCCGATGAATTTATAACACTCTACAAGATGAAGATGCAGACCGCGGTGATTCCTCATCACCAACGCGAAGCCTGCATGTGTAAGAGTTTCGGAGCATGCATGGATGGTCCAGCCATGCAATGGTTCATGCATTTACCTCCGAGCACGATCTCTTCATTTGCGGAGCTGAAAGGATTTTTTGTTCAACATTTTTTTAGCAGCAGAAGAGCACCAAAAAGATCAGACGACCTTTATTCCATCATCGAAAAAGAGAACAAATCCGTTCAAGACTTCTTGAAGCGATTCAATTCGATGAAGGTGACTGTCCCGAACTGCCCTGAAGAAACGGCAGTTTCATCATTCAAAAAGGGCCTAAGAAGAAATTCCAATCTATTCTGCAAATTGGTCAAGTATCCATGCGTGACCATGGCCAAAGTGTTGTCACGGGCCGAAGCCCAAATTCGACAAGAGATCAAAGAGGAGAACTTCGGCCAAAGAAACAAGGGTAAGGCCCAGGTAAGCCAATCTAACAAGAAAGGCGAAGCACGGGCCAGCAACTGTTACCAACACTACCCTGTTCAGACTTAATCATCCAAGCAGGGGATGAAGGTGGTATCCAACATACCCCAAGGCGAGCAAAAAGTACCACTCCAAATTCCTGTTCGGGAGATGCAAAAGATCCGCAACAAAGTCCGATGGCCGAAGAATATGTTCACAAATCCTGAGCTCTGGGATATGTCCCTCTATTGCGACTTCCATCGAGACCACGGTCATATGACCAAGGACTACCGAGATCTCAAGAAAGAAGTCGATCGACTTCTTGCCGAAGGACTCTTAACATGTCCGAAGCCCACAAATGAACAAAGGGTTTGGAAGAGAAATAAGAAAAATGGTCGAGGTCAGAATCCAAAGAACAAGACCCCGGCCACGGGAGCAAATCAGCAACTTCTACCTGAGGAGCCGATGCAACTAGAAATTGAGAGAGTCATAAATGTCCTCACTGGGGGCTTCTCGATTATAGGATCATCATGAAATGTGGCTAACAATCATTGTAGGGACATGAGGAATCAACCCATTCAATAGATCGAAACATCCCCCTTCGAAATCTATTTTGGGGCCGAAGACGAGATCAAAGCCCGTCATCCTCAAGATGACATGCTCGTTATCACCCTGATGATCGCAAACTGCCAGGTCAAGAGGATCCTCGTTGACACAGGGGCCTCATCGAATGTCGTATTCGTCAAAACTTTGCGAGGCATGGGAATATCCGAGAAGAACATAACCAAAGATCCAATAACACTCGTTGGATTTAGCGGAGAAGTTAAACTCTCTCGGAGAAATCACATTACGAGTATTTTCCAAAGGACTAAACTTATCAACTCGATTCCAAGTGGTCGATGCTCCCTCGGCATATAATGTTCTGATAGGACGACCATGGATTCATTCTATGAAGGTTGTACCATCATCCTATCATCAAATGATTAAGTTCCTGACTCCATGGGGAGTTCGGGCTATTAGAGGAGATCAACTTGCCTAGAGGAGTTGCTATGAAGTAACTCTTCGAACGGTGCATATGGTAGAGTCCGAGCCAATAGAAGGCAGCTCAGAAATTCAGCTCGACACAGCAAAGCAATCTCGAACTACCTTGTCGGAGAAAGATTGTCCGAAGAGCAAAAATCTGAAATGCAATCTCTCCTTTCACAAAATAAAGGAAATTTTGCATTCTCTCATTCGGACATGCCTGGAATCGATCTATCGATCATCTCCCATAGACTACACGTCGACTCAAAATTTAAGCCAGTAAAGCAAAAACGAAAAAGATTCGCACCTGAGCGAAATGAAGCAATTGTCAAGGAGGTACGGAATCTGCTTAAAGTAGGATTCATTAGGGAAGTAAAATATCCCGAATGGCTTTCAAATGTGGTGGTGGTCAAAAAGAAAAATGGCAAGAATCAAGTTAGTGTGGATTACACGGACTTAAACAAAGCTTGTCCAAAGGATCCTTTCCCACTCCCACACATTGATCGGCTAGTCGATGCCACCGCAGGGTTCGGCATTATGAGCTTAATGGATGCCTTCTTGGGTTACAATCAGATCAAAATGTACCCTCCGGACGAAGAAAAAATGGCTTTCATGACCAATCAAGGGATTTACTGCTACAAAGTTATGCCCTTCGGCCTCCAAAATGCAAGTTCGACCTATCAGAGGTTAATGAACCGTATGTTCAAACACCAGATAGGTTGGACTATGGAAGTATACATAGACGATATATTGGTTAAGTCAAATTCTTTCGAAGATCATCTTCGGCATTTGTCCGAAACCTTCCAAGTATTGGAAAAATTCAATATGAGGCTAAACCCAGTGAAATGCATCTTTGGTGTCTCGTCCGGGAAATTTCTCGGCTATGTAATCAACCAAAGAGGAATTGAGGCCGACCCACTCCAAATAAAGGCAATCAAAAACATTAAACCACCCCAAAATGTGAAGGATGTACAACGAATGATTGGAAAATTAGCGGCCATCAACAGATTCATCGCACGATATTCCGACAGAACGAGCTCACTCTTTTCCCTACTCAGAAAGGCAAGGAGATTTGAATGGATGAAAGAATGCGACGAAGCACTCAAATCCCTCAAACAGTATCTAACAAGCCCACCCATTATGGTGAAGGCCAAGCATGGGGATGAGCTACAATTATATATGGTTGTTTCAGATAAAGCCATAAGTGTTGTCCTTGTCCGAGAAGTGGAAGGAATCCAGGATCCCATATATTATGTCAGTTGAACACTTCTCGACGCCAAGACACGGTAACCAGTCTTAGAGAAGCTTTTCAATGCCTTGGTCATGGCTTCGAGAAAATTGAGACATATTTCGAGTCGCATCAAGTCAAAGTAATCTCATCTTTTCCAATTCGGCATGTCATATCCAAGCCAAATTTATCTAGCAGAATGTTGAAATGGGCCATCGAGCTCGGGGGCTACGAGCTCCAGTTCGAGCCAAGAAATACCATAAAATTTTAAATACTAGCCGACTTTATCGCAGATTATACACCTAAATTGCATGTCACGGCTGAGGCCAAGCTCCGACCAACCTCGGACTATACAGAATTCTGGACCCTTGCTATAGATGGCTACAGTAATTCTAGGGCGAGTGGAGCTGGGATATTACTCATATCCCCTGAAAGATGGGTCATTGAAAGAACAATACACTTCGAGTTCCGAACAACAAATAACATCGTGGAATACGAAGCATTAATCGCCGAACTAAATCTAGCATTGGATCTTAAAATACAAAAATTAAAAATAGAGTCCAACTCCCAGCTCGTCGTTAACCAAGTTCGGGGTGAATTCCAAGCAAGAGATGCTTGGATGTTAGCGTATCACGAATTGGCAAAGGAGCTCGAATCTAAGTTCAAAAAAATGGAGGTTACACTTATACCCCGAGAAGAAAACTCACATGCAGATGCACTAGCAAATCTGGCCGCAGCTGCAAGTTCATATGGAAGGCCAGCCACAAAGGATTGCAAGTCCGAGCCAATGGAGGTCTACCCGGTAAATGAGTCCAAAGAATCATGGATAACTCCAATAATGAAATATCTATCAGAAGGGGTTCTACCACTGCAAAAGGCCGAGGCCATCATATTAACTCGACGAGCTGCACAATTCGTCCTCTTGGACGAACAACTCTAAAAAATATCTTTCGAGGGCCCACTACTAAAATGTGTATCCAAGGAAGATAGATCTTCGGTCCTCACAAAAATTCACTCTGGAAGTTGTAGGAATCATTCGGGCTTCTAGAAGTTTGGCCCATAAAACAATTACCGCAAGATTTTATTGGCCGACCTTAAAAAAGGATGCAGAAGAATTAGTTCAAAAGTGCGACCGTTGTCAAAGATTCGCAGGACTGACACATTCGCATGCCATATCACTTCACTCGAACATACCAGCCTGGCCATTCTCTCGGTGGGGAATCGACATCATGGGAAAACTACCTAAGGCCAAGGGTCAGAAAGAATATTTGGTAGTAGCCACTAATTCGTTCACTAAATGGGTAGAAGCCAAACCACTTTCCCAAGAACGAGACACCGAGATGATTAACTTCTTATGGGAAAATATTGTCTGCCTATTTGGTTTACCTTGGGAAATCATTACGGATAATGGGCGACAATTCACCAGCAAAAAGTTTAAAGACTATTGCGGAACAATTGGAGATCGACTTCTATTTTCAACACCGAGATATCCCAAAACTAATGGTCTGGCTGAATCATCCAACAAAACAATCATTAGTATCTTAAAGAGAAAGATCTACACAAGAAACCCCTTTTTCTCTCTTGTATGGAGTCAATGTTGTATCCCCAATTGAAGTAATCCAAGGAAGTCCGAGAGTCAAACTGTTTAGTGAAGAACGAAATAATGAAAAAGTCTTTGACTTACTCGAGTTGCTGGACAAATAATGAATGGAGGCCTCAATTCAAATGACTCGAATTCAAAGAAGTGTAGAGAAATTCTATAATAAATCAATTCGTCTAAGGTCATTTCGAATTGGGGACTGGGTTCTTCGACAAGTCTTCCAAAACACTCAGGAGCTTAATGCTATTAAACTAAGACCGAGCTGGGAAGGGCCCTATATTGTTGACTCGGTGGTCGGAAAGGGTGCTTATCGACTTTGAACTCTAGAGGGCAAACCTATTCCGAACGCATGGAACATTAAATACTTGAAAATTACTATTTTTAGATTCCATGGCAGCTCGGACTTACAAAGTTCGGATTAGAATCATAGTTAGTCTGAGCATCAATATTTAAACTAAAATTGTTAAATAATTCAGATCAAAAGTCCTGTTTAGTTTTGAGTCGATCTGAATTATTGAGTTTGATTTTAGTTTTAACTCATTGTGAGTTCAGGCCAAGTGCTCCGTACAAGTATTCAATTCAGTTCAAATCGCTCTTTCAGAAATCTACCTCAAAGATGTTCGATCCTACTTTTACTTAAACAACTAATTTGATCAGATTCAAACTCAATAAGAATCAAGAAACATAAAGGACAAAAAGCCATTCAAACTCCATAAAGATAAATTTGTACAGATCTCCAGAAGTAAAAGAAACCAATAAAAGTTGTTCGAATGCAATTTTTAATGTTCAGTTACAAATTTTAGTAAAAAAAGCTTAAGTATTAGGGTTCAGCTGCTCTTTATTGGACTGGCTCGGATCATCTTGCTTTTCTCGATTCTGCTCGTCTTGTTCCAGGTCATCCTCCAAATGCTTCAAGAAGGTTTCATCATCTTGATTCTTCTCTTTGTCCTCGGATACTTTGGAAGCAGCTGGAGTAGAATAGACAAACCCAAGATCGAGCTCGGGGAACTTCTCCTTCACGACCGACTTCACCTTCTTACGGATCATCTCTTCCATCATATTGAAGGTGGCCGTGTCAGAAGGAGTACTCATCAGTTGAGCAAGACTGAGACCCTCACCAGTAGTTCGAGCTAACTCCAGAGCATTCCTCGTCTCCGCAACCTCGGCTTTCAGTTTTTGTTCGGCCTCAATACGCCTCTGGACCTCACCACCAACTCTTTGACCGCCAACTGTCGGTCCCTAGTCAATTGCTCGACTAATTCCTGCAAACTTTTTAGGTTCGCAGTGGCAACCGACAGCTTGGATACTAGTTGATCACGCTCTTTGAGGGTTAAATCTCGCTCCTTCTCGATCTGGGCAAGGTCTTTGTGTTCGTCCTAGAGGCTACGGAAACAGCAATTGTAATCTTCAACCATCCCACAAAATCCCTGAAATAATAATTGTAACAAGTTAAAATGTTCGGCTTACAAGGAGAGAATTGCGGGCATTCTCAAGAAAAGTACGCCGAGCTGCAGCTTTGGTCGGCCAAGGCGGCCCATCGAACAGCATGTTGGCAAAAGTATGAAAAGTTGCAATAGACTTCAGCCTCTTTTGTCGATCAACCGGTCTCCTCTTCTCCTTTAGCCCCCTGAGTCTCCTTCCCCTGATGATGCCCAGTATGCTGATCTGCCAGCTTGGATCCCGTCAAATCCAGAATCTCCAGAGCAGTCTCCCGGGGTCTCTTTTCATGCTCAAGAGGTTGGTCTTCCGACTCCTCTTCGGAATGCCCTTGAGCACGGCCTCGCTTATCCCTCTGAGTGGCCAAAGTTGCAGTCAAATTCCTGTTCGAAGTACCGACAGCTCGGTCCTTGTTCATCAAGGCCTCGACATCCTTGTCCTTGGTTTTGGAGGCATGGAAGCCCTTATCCTTCTGAACAGTCTCTTTCTTCTTTCTCTTCGTCTTCTTCTGCAGCTGCTATTGCTCGAACCTGAGCAGATTTTCGGGAGTGAGCCTCTCCATGGGATCGTCGATATCATGAATACTAAGGGTACGGTATCTGAGAAGTGGCTCAAACCGTCTTGGTTTATATTGATAAGCTTTCTGAATCCTTTCTGTCTCAGCGTCAGAGAGTATCGGTGTTCTTTGTTGTTGGTCCCGGATTATCAGGGTATAACTTAGCAGCGGAAAATGTGGATAATCGTTTTCTTGCACTTGCTGGATAACCAACTGACTGGGACCTTGTCAGTTGGTAAGTCAACTTGCACTCTGCGTACTCAGCTGACTGGCGACTGGCTCGTCAGCTGGTAGCTCAAGACTTAGAATATTTTTAGCCTTGTTTACACAGTTATATCAGTTTTCAGATATACAGTATGAAATGCAGAAAGCTGATAAAAGACAAAGGATTTATAGTGGTTCGATCAACTGATCTACGTCCACTCTCCGGTCGTAGCACTGGAAATTCACTATAGAGTAATCAGGTACAAGTTGCCTACGATCTATCTCTAGCTGGTGCGACCCTTGTCCACCACTTCGCTAGATCAACC
>JAPKLW010001302.1:132302-161203 GCA_026898455.1 Plectranthus barbatus
CTTCTACTTGCTTGAGCGTAATAAATTTGCAGTCTTTCGGTAGGTCAAGAAATATTGAATGTTGATGGATCCCAGGTATTTATAGCCGAGGGATCCGATTCAAATCTTCTAGCCGTTTGGACACATCCGGAAAAGGTCTCTGTCCTCGCATGTCCTTCAGACGGCGGCAGGTAGGAATTTCCGGAAAGCGCCATGCTTTTGTCCACTTTATCTGACATTGATCTCTTTATGTCAGAACGGCACTATTCGTCAGTACGAGGAATTGGAACTGGTGTCTTGAACTGATAGACTTTAAGGTATCCTCCCTTAAAGTCATACTTTGTCAGTTTATTCCTCAGACGAATCTTCTTTTTGTCTCTAAGACTCTGGGAGAGCGAATCTTGAATTCTGCTGGTAACATCCGACTGGCAGAACATACTGGTGATCTTGTGCTGGCAGTCTCTGCTGGTGACTTGCGTTGGCACAATCTAAGTCTACCAATTTGTCTGGATGTTAACTCTTGGAATCTCCCATGACTGGTGACTTCACCGCTGGTGAACAGTGTCAGTGAGAACACCTATTCTGCTGGTAAGGTTTGTCAGCCGCCTGCTGATGAAAACCTTCCCAACTGGTGAACAGTAGCCAGTCGTGAGCTCTTTCTTATGCTGATGAACAGTGTCAGCACGAGTCTTGTCAGTCGCTTGCTGGTGAGACTTCTCTCAACTGGTAAGTACATCTCATGCTGGTGAACAGTAGTCAGCATGAGTCTTGATCAGCTGCGACTTACAACTCAAAAGACCTAAACAGGACTTTACATTTGAGACTAGAGCTATTCTAGAGACAAACTGACGCTGGTAGGACTTTGGATTTGATCCACCAAAACACCAAAACTAGAATCTTAACAAGTAGCTACTGGGGAAAGGAAACTTAGCCAAATTTCCCAACATTTGTCCTGCACATGTGTGGCATATGGTGTGTTAGTTTGGCAAGAAAATAAACAAAGTATAAGGAAAATAGTAAAACGTACGATCAGAAGTTCGGATAATCCCACTTAAACCAGGAAAATCACTTGGGATTTGCAAATAAAAGAACTCCTGGATCCATTTCATGGAGTTCGACTTGGTACCGAGAACCATTGGGCTCGGATTCTTTGAACATTTCAAAAAATAATAGTAATCCTCCCCGCTCTTGTTTATTAAGTTATACAGAGAGTTCCATTCTCGGATGGTCGGCTCTTCGAGCCCGACATCGCGGAAGATCATGTAAGTACCAATCATATGGCACTAGGAGATAGGGGAGAGTTGAATAGGAGCGATGTTATATTGCTCTATAACACTCACAAAAAAGGGGTGAAGAGGAAGATGAATTCCGAACTCAAACACCCGAGCAGAAAAGGCCATGAATCCATAAGGTGGACGATGAGCGCGATGGTCTCCTTCAGGAGCGATGGCATTAAGCCTGACAAAGAGACCGTATTTTTTTAGTATCCCATCCAGCTTCAGCTCGTCCAGATCGAAGGGGATTTATTTCAGCGGGTCTTTGACAATCTGATCATAGAGAGGAGGGAAAATACCGGGGGCTAGTCCCAAAGATATTTCCAGAGAAAAAGGGGAGTTGGGTTGGTTGGCAGCATCGTCCTTATTGGATTGCTTGGCAAACTCGTATTGATCCTCGAAGTCATGTAGTTCGTTTAGGATTCGAGTCTACAATAGACAACGCGAATTGCCACTTTTAATTAACTTGCCAAGGATCATTCTTAGTCTATCAAAAATAAATATAAATTAAATAAATTAGGCGAACCTAGGCATGCTCCTACAAACTTAATTGTAATAGATGGATTCTTGGAATACCTCAACTCCTGCGGATTGAATACAGCAGTAGATCGTTTATGGTGTTCCTACAGATCTGATCTTCTGATTTGTTCCCTTGCTTGATCCGGAAATCTGGTGAGGATACGCTACCAGATCTACATCCGCCCACTCTCTCTCACACTCTCTAGGGTTTCTGATTTGAAACTTCAAACTTCTTTGTGGGAAGAGAGATTTTGATCTATTTATTCAGATCTGGAGATTGGGCTATTAGGGTTTAATAAACCCTAATGGGCTCTGAGCACTATTGGGCCAGACCAGGGATCAAATGCAATTAATAAAGTGGACCTCCTATGAATTAATTTCATGTTCAACCCAGATAATAATTAATTAATTCATGCCACCAGAGAATTAATGCTGACCTACCCCTTTATTACCACGTTATTAGGAACGGGTTGCATTGACTTGGTTAATCCCCATATTTAAGGTTTCAGACTTTCATTAATTAATTAAGCGTATGGCAATTATCTGTAATTAATTAATCTCTTATTATTCCTGAGTAGTACCACTCAACCCTTATCGCTTATGCTTGACTCAATGATTCAGCCTGCAGGACTTAGCATAACGAACCTCGTGAGCTTCCCAGGGAATGTCACCATCCTGAAATGGATATGGTTATCTAAATCCAGCCTGAGAAAACCCCTCACAAACTGCCATCACCCAAGATGCAGATATACGAGTACATGTAAGACTCTCCACCATAGCAAGTCAAAGTGACAGTCAACCCATGTGTGCACCTCGGTTTTCAATAGACTTTAGATCCGACCAGTTACCGAGATCTTTACTCATTCATATGTCAAGTAGAATGGTTCATCTCACTATTGATCCTATCAATATATTGAGATGTACCGGTCACACAAAGCAGTCAAGATAACCCACTTATGGACTTTTGTGACGCAGCCTAAACCGACAGCCAAACCAGAAACTGTCTCAACTGTGGTAATTGTTTATATCTCGCTAGGTCGAACGATCTATACGATCTTCTGTGATCTCTTACACACCATATGATCTCCCTATCGACGAGATAACTGGATGTGTTTGTTCGCATTGTATGATTGTTAATTCAGATATGAGTTGTTTATTGCAAGTCATTAATGATTACCAGTATATCAAACATAATGTTTCCCAATATACCAATCATAATGATTTTATGTATACAATTCCAATAGTTTGGGTAGATCCAGAAGGTTGGGGATCTTCTCGGCTCATTTGGCCACTACTTACTTTAGTACTCTCACTAGAACTCGAGCTACTACCCCTATTATTCGAATCACTACTACTAGAGCTATTCATGTTCAAGGATAAGAGTATGAACAAAGAAGAAAGTAACCCTTGATTGGATATTTGAGGTAGCTCAATGAAATGCTTTGTCCGAAGAGGCGCTCCGAAGCAGATTGTAAAATAAAAAAATGAAATTTGAAAATTGAGCGTATTTATGGACAGATATGCCTCGATTTTTGCAAAATTCTATTGAGTTCGACCAATCAGAGGAAGACACGTGGCATTTTTCGAATTCAAAAATCAAGAAAGTTCCACCTCTAGAAGTTCAACCATTTTTGGTTTTAGCTCAACCTCGGTCAAATTGTTCGAACATAAAAATTGTTCGCACAACTATAAAAAAATCTACATATATATAGAAATAGTGCTTTAAATATAAGAATTGCTCGATCTTTATTTCAGTTCGAACACGAAAGTTGTTCGGATGCAAAGCGAAATCTTTTTTAGGCAGTGAGCCATTGGTCAGGGTCAGCCAACAATGTTTGAGGAACTTAGGATATTAACGTCGTAGATTCTTCTGTCCGCAAAGTTCCTCTATGACTATGAAACCGAAACGAATAGCCCAAGAAATAGCAAGGGTGTTTTGGCATAGTGTGCCAACGGGACTCAGGGTCGCTCCCCACCTTACTTGTAAAAATTTACATTTCAGCGCTCAAAAAAACCTGCAAAGTACAATTTGTAGACAGGTCGGGCCTAGCCAGCCACGGACTTAGGTATAATCATAAGTCGAACTATTATCTTCGCAGATATGCCCGAACACAAGAACATTCCTAAAAATCTCATCAAGCCATGTCTCACGACATGGGAATGATCTTATCTCCTAAACATCTCCGAACTACGGTTCAGGGTAGGGAATTATTTTTTCTTCTTCTTTGATTTTTTGCAGGAGAATGAATTGCTCTAAGACTAATAACTTTGGCTTCGCCGAACTCAACAGTAGTTCGGATGAAAGTGATATGTGCGTAAAATGACATTTATTTCGATGTGTGAGCGTGCATGTTTGTGGCCATTTTACTCTCACATCATATGTTTTTGTTGTTCTTTTGTTGTGTTTTCGTGTTTTTGTGTTTTGGATGGTGTAGGTTGAGTTTTGAGCATAAAGCAACATTTTTGGCTTGGTTTTGGAGGAAAATCGCCTGAGCTAGGAGTTAAAGGAAGACAGGCTCGACCAAGCAGAGCAGAAAAGAGAGCAATCCGGACTTCAGAGGCCAGGCTCGACTGAGCTGAGCTTGGCTCAATCGAGCCATGTCGGACAGAGGACTCGCTCGATCGGTCCTGAAGTGTTTGGCCGAGCCACAACCTTCAGAGAGCACGCTCGTTTGAGCCAAATTGGCTCGGCCGAGCTAGAGCGGGACTTTTGGTGGTTTGGCAATTTTCAAACTATCTCGGGCAAGCCGATGTTGGCCCAGGCGATCTGAGGCCTTGCTTGCTCGTCTATAAAAAGGGGATTTTTGAGTTTTAATAGAACTTTTATCAAGTTTTCGTAGAATCTATTTAGAAATTCTCTCAAATTCCATCTTCCATCCTCATTACTTTCCAATCCAAGTGGATCAAGAGCAAGATCTACAACAAATTGGTGAAGATTAGAGAGAATCAAGGGTAGATCAAGTGCAAGGACAACAATTGGGGAAGAATTCAATTCACCTTTCAAACTTGTAATGGATTTTGTTTCATTTTCTCTTGTATTGAAATAATTGGAAAGTATGGATAACTAAACCTCTTGGGAATGTTGTTTGGAATGAAAATGTGTGAAATCTAGTTCTATTGTTGTTGTTTACCTTTCTATGTGAGTTTGGATTGCACTAGATCTCATTTCCAATCACCTAGGTGTAGGTAATAGCCAACGTAGGTGGTTTTTTACATGAACACTGCAGCCAACACGTGGGTGGAATCGTCGCGATTAGTGTTAATTCATATTATTCAAAGTCCAATCCATGTGCGGAAATAGGTCATAGGGCTAAAATCTACGAGCTAGAAGGAGTGGACTAGGAATCGATAACGTGACTGTTTGAGATTGCTTGGTCATCTATGGTTAACTCACCGTGACAAGGGGTTAGCTACCTTAGAGTGGATTGCGCAATCACATAGGAATTAAATTGAGTTTGCATCATAGTTTGTTCTATTTTGAGCACATTGAATTTCCAAGCATCATTCACTCTTTCCTCATTGATTGAACTTGCTAATTTGTCTACCTATCTTGGTGAATATTGATTGAATGATTATTGAATGTCTCATCCAACATGATTGTAATGATGTTTTACTTTGTTCATGCTTTGGTTTAGTTTATGCTTTGCTTAGTGATAAAACAACTCAACGATTTGTGTTTGCCTAACTATTAAATTCCATACGAGTAAAGAGTAGTCTATAGGGTGAAGTTGAAAAGAACCTTTGATTGATAATTTCAACTTGGCTAGTGTTTTTACACGACATAAGTTTTTGGGGCTGTTGCCGGGGATTCTTTTTAGTAGGTCTATATATATTGTTGAAAGTATGGAGAGTTGTATGTTAGGTGTTTGATCATTTGTTTGTGTGAATTTTTGTTCTTGTATGATTGTTGATCTTACTTGGTTTGATTGATTTGTTTTGGTTTTGTAATTGGCTTTTGTGGTATTTGTAGGTTGTTTATGATAACTCGATCTAAAGCTCGTGAGCTTGAAGAGAGGAAATTCCAACAAGGGCGAGAAAGCATGGAATTTGAATTTGAGATGGAAAACCGTGGTGAAAATACGGTTCGGATTGAGGAATTGGAAAGGCAACTTGAACTTATGAAAGCAATGATGAACGAGAGAAATGGACCACGAAGACCGCTTCAAAATCTATTTAGACCGCAAGGGGAACAAGCAATCGAGGGATTCTGGTTGGGAGTTAACGTGAATCAATTTCAGATCAAACCGCAGCTAGTAGTGATGATCCAGAATAACCAATTCGGGGGGCATGCTACGGAGGATCCAAATATGCACATATCAAAGTTCTTGGAGATCACAAATATGATAAAAAAATCAATCAAGTTCCCTAGGATCAAGTAAGGTTGCGGCTGTTTTCATTTTCCCTTCGCGATGGAGCAAAGAATTGGTTCGAAGGGTTGGACAAGTCCAACATTGCTACATGGGATGAACTCCGAGAAAAAATCTTATTCAAGTTCTTTCCACCTAGTTTGAAATTGAAGAGGCAAGCCGACATAACTTCTTTTGGGCAGCGATACGATGAGCCACATTATGAAGCGTATGATCGGTTTCGTGAGCTTCTTTGCAAATGTCCTAGGCATGGTCTTTCCCGAAGTCAGCAAATCTGTCAATTTTATGGGGGATTGAATTATGACATGAAAGTGATGATGGACGCCTCGTCGGGAGGCGCTTTCCTTGACCAAGAGGAAGAAGAAGCGTGGCGAACAATAGAAAAGATGGCAGAAAATAGCTTCCAGTGGCCAAAGGAGAGGAAAGATTATAGACCGATGAAGTCGATAAATGATGCCAAGGAAAGCGAGGATTTCAAAGAACGAATTGCTGCCATGCAAAGAAAGCTTGATGCGTTATCTACTTCGGGGAGTATAAAGGAGGATATGATGGTGATTAAGCATGAGGATGCTTACTCGGAGAATGTGAATTTTGTCAACCAAAGAATGGGGTACAACAATCGACTTCAATACAACCCTCCGGGAAACATGTACTACCATCTCTCCAACCGGTTCCACCCAAATTTCCCTTATGCAAATCCCAATAACACTCTTAATCCTCAAATGCAATTGGAAGGAGGTGGGAGTAGTGGCCCAGGAGGTTATACTGGGGGAATTTGTAGATATGTCAATCAAGAATGGAGGAGAAATCCGACTGAGGAAATTGATAAACATCTTGAGAAATATGATGGGATGTTTGCCGAGATCCAGTTGCAAATTTCCTCAATAGCAAAGCAATTAAGTAGCAAACACCAAGTTGGTAAGTTTCCAAGCGACACCGAAGTCATACAGAAAAGCTGCAATATGGTTGATGGTGAGAGTAGATTGGATGAGAGAGTGGAAGTGATGACTCCCAAAGTTGAAAGTGTGGAGTTGGAAGAAGAATTAAGTGTGGTGAATAAAGAAGTGAAGATGGTTGAGGATGAGCAAGTTGAAAAAGAAAATGAGGATCAAGCCAAAGATGTTCATTTATTTGATTTTGTGAAGAAAGGAGATATAGAAATGCCACTACCGGAAGAGATTGAACGTGTGCTAATGTTAGATGAGCTCGTTAGAGTTGAGATAGTTTTGGATGGTGAACCATTTGAATCGAAAATAAGTGAACAAGAAGAGAAGAGCATTGCTAGCAAGAAAGAAGATCCGGGGGGATTTGTCATTAGTTGTAAAATTGGAGATGTAAGCGTTGATAGGGCTTTGTGTGACTCCGGAGCTAGCGTGAATGTAATGTCATGGGATTTGTACGAGGAATTAGATGTTGGAGATCTAAAGCCCATGTGCCAAGTCTTACAAATGGCGAATCATGCTCTATTTTGCCAACGTGGGATTGTGGAGGATGTACACGTGGAGATTTCGACATTTACATTCCCGGGGGATTTCCTTGTGGTTGATATGAGGAATAAAGGTGGCATCCAATTGATCTTTGGACGACCATTTTTGCATACGGCCGATGCCCTCTTTGATATGAAGCAAGGTGAGCTTACTTTTCGTTGTTATGGTAAGGAGGTTGTATTTTCTTTCCCTCTTAGAAGTTTGAATGAGATCGAGGGTGAGAAAGTTGGTAAAAAGAAGCGGTTAAATGATGTTGTTGAACCAGAACGAGACTTTGTGGGTGAAGAAAATGAAGAGAATGATGATCCGGGGGACTATGTTCAGTATGACCAAGGTCGGATGAAGAAGGCTCGTGTTGATGGTGATCCACCTCGTAGTGCTAGAAGGAAATTGTTCTTTCCAGAGGAGCATGTGCTAAATGAACAAGGTATGAGTTCGGATTCCGCACCTTTTGACCATGACTGAAAATTGAGGTAAAGTCGTCGAGCTATCGACGTTAAAAAAGCGCTTGTTGGGAGGCAACCCAATGGTTTTTATTTCGATTATTTTTCATGTTTAGAATAAATATTTGCTGTTTGATTTTGTGAGTTTTATGCTTGTTTGTTTTTGCTGAAGGATTTTTGATTGTTGGGTGTTCTGCGGACTTACATTTGTTGTGTAATAAAAGATTGGAAAAGTGGGGAGGTGAAAAGCCCGGAATGGTGCAGGAAAAGTGCAGCAAATAGAGGGAAATCTCGTTCGAGAGCAATACGAATCGCCTGAGCTAAGAAAACATAAGGAAATTCAAAGATTTGGCGGTTCAGCGGCCCCGCTCGATCAAGCGGGGCATGGCTCGGTCGAGCTCGACCGAGGCCCCTACTTTGGCTCGGACAAAGGCATCGCTCGATCAAGCGGCGCACAATTTAAAAGGGATATTTCTTGCCCATTTCGCCCCATTTTCATTTAGGTCGAGATTTCACTTCCCAAATTTTCTCTTACATATTGTTGCTCTGATTTGTGTGAATCTCACCTCTTAATTTTACTTATGGCTAGCAAGCTCGTACGTGGAGCTTCTTCCTCCTCAATTTGCCGCCCAAAAGGTTTCGATGATGAATAATTTGCAAGGTACAAGAATTTGGCAGGAAGGCAAGTTGTTGGAACTACCTACCTATGCCAGGAAACTTTAGAGGCACTTGGCATGAAGAAGGATGTTTGGAATTTGTTCGATGGCATTGGTTGGCGGAAATTGCTTTATGGAAATTGGCCGGCATATATGAGGCTGACAAAGGAATTCTTGGTTTCGGTTCGGATTACATGGAGTGCAAATGGTCTTCCGATACTGGTAAAATTCAAACTCGAAGGTCAGGAGTTTTTCTTGAGTAAGTAGGAAATTGATAGAATATTTGGGTGTTCGGAGGAATCTGTGTGTATTTTTTAAGATCTTGACCCTTTTGAGTTTTGGGAGTCGATTTCTGGAATTAAAACTTTGGATGATTTTGATGTTAAGTCTTGTAGGTCATCTTTGATTAAGAATCCTGTTATCCGGTATCTTCATCACTTGATAGAGGGATGGTCTTGTGGTTTTAATGGGTCTGGCGTTGTTGGTATCTTCGACTTTCAATTTCCGTTTGCTTTGCTGAATGGAAAGGAATTTTCAATTGGTGGTTGGTTGATGGAAAGTTGGAATAACACCTTTAAGTCTGAGAATTCTCTTATTTGTGGTGGTGGTATGTTAATGCCTTTATTTGAATACTTTGGTGTTGATGTGTCTGGTGTTTTTGCTCCTGGGATACTTCTCAATACTACTGCATTGGTGGCCAAAGCATTTTTGAATCCATCTCGGTTTGGAGAATGTTATTATTACAAATTTGGGGATATGGGAATCGAAGTGCCTAACCGTGCACTGACTGAAGTTGATGATTTACGGGATTGATCTAATTGGTTGATGAGTTTTGAAGCTCATTTGGATGTTATTCGATTGATTGTTGCTCGGTGTGAGGAGGAGATTCCTATTCAATGCCAACATTATCGCGGTGATCAGCCACCGCCAGGACCTTGAGGAGTGATGACGCACCGCCTACCTTTTGGCAAACTTAGTCTCACTTGACTAAGTTTGGGGGGAAGTGCCGGTAGTCAGTGCCTTGGTTCATTCTCCTCCTCTATCTCTTTATCTTTATCTTGCTTATTAGTTTAGTTGTTTGAATTCTATCTTCGATTTGGTTGTATAATGATGATGAGATTTAACTTGGATGTTTGAATTTTGGGATTTGGATGTTTGATTTTAATGATTGAATGTTATGTTTTGATGGGACTATTTTTCTTGGTTTGTGGATATGTTGAATGGTTTGGTTTGTATGGTGGAGCTAGTGGATATTGTCTTATTATTGTTGATTATTGGTTTGTGGAAGGTTTGGTGGAAATGAGATCTTTATTGGTTTGTTTTATGCTCAACAGTTTGGTGGTGTTTGTGTTGATTTTTGAGTAGGAACAAATAAGGCATGGGAGAATCTGTTTGATCGTGGCTACAGATGGGTAACGCATTTTTATCGCTCTCTTGTCATTTAGATTTATTGCATTGCATGTTGTCTTTATTTTGTGGAATGTTTGTGTGCTTGTGTGTCTGTGATGAACCCAAACGAGACTTGAGATTTAATCATGATTTACTTGGTAAAGTTTGATGTTTACCTTAATCAATGATAGGGCGGAATCTAGTTTTTGAAGCATTTCTTAAGTTTAACTTTTGAATTGCCGAGTTTTGTGTTTAGTTAATGCATGGGACTTGACAAAAAGCTGAGAGTTTTTTAGCCTTGATATTGTCATATCTATTTCGTTTGTGAGAGGCAAGATTGAGAGCGAAAAATCTAGAACTTGTATCTATTCTCTATCTATTTGGCATGAGTATGGTGACTAGAAAATGATATTAGGCCATTGGTTCCTAGTCCTACCTTACACATTGGGAGTATAAGGTGGTTGTTATCATTAATTTGCCTTTCGTATCTTTGACCCCCGTGATTGAGCCTTATTGGTGAATTTTCTTTGATATGAATAGGACCAAGTTTGGGGGGAAAGAGTGTAAGTTTGGGGGGAAAGAGTGTATGAGGGTGAATACGGTGATGTGAGTTGGGTTGGGAATTGATTGGATTTCTGATGTTGAAAGTGTTGAGGCATGAAAGACATGAAATAAAGGATTGGTTTGAATCTTAGAAAATGAGGCACCAACAAAATTTTTGGTGCAAGTGTTTGAAAAAGAAAGAGAGGCACCCATGAAATGAATGAATGATGGTGCTAGAAAAAAAAACAAAGAAGAAAAGAGATGAAAAAGAAAAGAGCAAAAAAGATAAAAAGTGTTGTGAAATGGATAAGCCTCGGGTTTGAAGTGGTTCGAAGAGAATAAGTTTGGGGGGTTTTGGGAGATTGAGAAGTTAGTCACTTTGGCCCAAAACCACCTACCTTTTAGTTAGCCAAGTTATAACCAAAAGCAAAGACCTTCATGATTCTAGAAGCCAACTCGTTGTAGTATAGTGGTGAGAATGGATGCAAGCCTATGGAAATTGAGCTCGATATCGTGTTATTGACTGAATCTCATCATCCCTAAACACGTGAGGGAGTGCTTTCTTTTCTTGTATCCATATTTGATGAGTGGCTCATGTCCATAGCATTAACTTTGTCACAAAATTAGGTGATAATCTCGTTTTACTTGAGCATGCAAAGATTATCTTGATGAGCTATGAGGTATTTCACGAGGTACATTAACGGCTTTACTTTGTTTTGATCGAAGACAATCAAAGGTTCAAGTTTGGAGGATTATGATATGTGCGTAAAATGACCTTTATTTCGATGTGTGAACGTGCATGTTTGTGGCCATTTTACTCTCATATAATATGTTTTTGTTGTTCTTTTGTTGTGTTTTGGATGGTGTAGGTTGAGTTCTGAGCATAAAGCAACATTTTTCGCTTATTTTTGGAGGAGAATCGCATGAGCTAGATGTTAAAGGAAGACAGGCTCGACCGAGCAGAGCAGAAAAGAGAGCAATCCGGACTTTAGAGGCCAGGCTCGGCCGAGCTGAACCTAGCTCGGTCGACCCATGTCGGCAAAGGGCTCGCTCGGCCGGTCCTGTAGTGCTCGGCCGAGCCACAGCCTTCAGAGAGCTCGCTCGACAAGGGTAGATCAAGAGCAAAATCTACAACAAATTGGTGAAGATTAGAGAGAATCAAGGGTAGATCAAGTGCAAGGACAACAATTGGGGAAGAATTCAAATCACCTTTCAAACTTGTAATGGATTTTGTTTCATTTTCTCTTGTATTGAACAAATTGGAAGGTATGGATAACTAAACCTCTTGTGAATGTTGTTTGGAATGAAAATGTGTGAAATCTAGTTCAATTGTGGTTGTTTACCTTTCTATGTGAGTTTGGATTGCACTAGATCTCATCTCCAATCACCTAGGTGTAGGTACTAGCCAACGTGTGTGGTTTTTGACGTGAACACTTCAGCCATTATGCAGGTGGAATTGTCGCGATTAGTGTTAATTCATATGATTCTAAATCCAATCCATGTGCGGAAATAGGTCATAGGGCTATAATCTACGAGCTAGAAGGAGTGGACTAGGAATCGATAACGTGACTGTTTGAGATTGCTAGGTCATCTACGGTTAACTCACCGTGACAAGGGGTTAACTACCTTAGAGTGGATTGCTCAATAACATAGGAATTAAATTGAGTTTGCATCATAGTTTGTTCTATTTTGAGCACATTGGATTTCCAAGCATCATTCACTCTTTCCTCATTGATTGAACTTGCTACTTTGTCTACCTATCTTTATGAATATTGATTGAATGATTATTGAATGTCTCATTCAACATGATTGTAATGATGTTTTACTTCGTTCATGCTTTGATTTAGTTTATGCTTCTCTTAGTGATAAAACAATTCAACGATTTGTGTTTGCCTAACTATTAAATTCCATACGAGTAAAGAGTATTCTACAGGGCGAAGTTGAAAAGAACCTTGGATTGATAATTTTAACTTGGCTAGTGTTTTTAAACGACATCAGAAAGTTGGGGGGGCTATTGTTATGACCCATAAATGAGCGAGTCCCTTTTAGAGCCCATCAAATAAGAAAGCCCAAAAAGAAGCACAAAAATACAAAATAAAAGCTCTAAGGCAAACTCTTCGGTCAACAACTTTCCGGGCCGAACCACTTTTGGGTCGAGTTACCTCCAGACGAGCTATGCAGTTTGAACATTGCGAAGAGCAGCATCATTGAACCAAACCATTTTAAAGCGAAACCAACTCGATTGAAGAGACATGACTGTTCGAGACACTAGTTCGACCGGAGCATTGTGACTCTTCATTTGGAGTCACCTCTTTGTATTTACTACCTATAAATAGTGCTGCATTAATTGTAAAAAGATATATTGAATTCAACAACAAATTAAGGAATAAAAGCATCAAGTATTCAAGTTCTACTTTCAATCAAGCATTTACATTAATTTTGTTCGTGTTTCCTTATTTATTTATTTAGTATTCTCATTTAAAAAGCCTTGCAAAATTCCACCATTAACACTGTTGTTCTGGCAAAAAGATGAACCGTCGCTGTCACTATCAGAAAAAGGCGGAGCAGGTGCAGAACTTCTTGAAAAGCACCACCTACCCGCCGAGCACAACAACCAAAAGAGACATTCGGTTGGACATCTTCTAAATTATCTCTAACGGGCATTTATTTCAAACTTCAAACCTCAAAACTATAAATACTGAAGAAATCAACAGAAAAAGGTTACGAACTACGAACCACGAGTTACGAATTTAAAACTTATACAAATTACGAACTACTCGATCACCAAACCAAGTATGTAAAAGTAGACGACTTTCGAGCTTACTACTCACGTTTGAGGCTTTTAAGCTTTTCCATGTGTCATCTTAGTGAATACGAGACTGAGAACCTTAGTTTTCTTCAGTTATTTCTTGGTAGTATTTCTCTCCAAGAAACACTACAACAGTCAAGTACATCTTGTACTCTGACTCTTACGGGGAACCTGCCGCCAAGGAGACAGTTCAAGGGATAACTATAATCACCCTATTCCGGCCCACACTCTAAGTAGCTGTGAAGCGAATAACCAAGCAAGGACCAGACGAGTGTGCTTGTGGATTGGTGGATGGGGCATTCACCGACAAGCTATAAATCGTAAGAGCACCTGTAAAAGTTCGAAGCTTAGTGGATTACCAGACCGAGAGTCCGAACCACTATATATCATTTGTCATTTACTGCTTCATTCCATACTGTCAGTTTATTTCCCTTTAAAATTCAACACTCAAGTGTTGTAGTATACTCTGAATACTAACATGAAGCATACTTAACGTTAAGTACCTTAACAATATTAGACAAACCAAGCTGACACGTCATCATCAGTTTGGATAAGTGCAAGCTTACCGAACAAACAAACTTAATTTTCGTTGTGCATACATTTTCTACTCTAAAAAACCGGGACCTACACTTATGTTCAAATCTCTAAGTCAACATAGTCTAGTTTTAATTAAAAATTAATAAAAAATTAACTAATAAATATTGAGTATTAAAATTAATTATTATAATTTTATTATGATTTTTTAAAGACAAATTATGTATTAGAATCGTTATTACGATTTTACATGTCTATTTCGATTTTATATTTGAAATCTTAAGGTTATAAATTTAATTCAAATGACACTCATTTCTCTTTTGATTTTAGATTAAATTAAAAAAATAAGACTTGATTAAAATTATATTACAATAAGCAATAATAAATAATAGAAATCAAGTAATTTACATTTATTTTCTAGTTTTCGATGAATAAACTAAAGTCTCCACTCTCGATATATTATTGTAGATTGTTGCAAGTTAAACATATTTCATTTAAAATTGTCAAACCGATCAAACCAAACAGTTTTCATACGATTTGACCTGTTCGGTTTAGATAAATTATTTGGCCGGTTTGGTTTGAGAAAATCTCATATCATACCTATTGGTATGGCTAAGATTTTGCTCTCAAATCGGCCAAACCGGATCGCGAATATCCTAAATTAAAATAGCATAAATTTTAAAAAATTTTAATCAAAACCATTGATTTTGTTAAGATCTCCTCCTTCGAGATCGATGTCAGGGCGTGCAGCTCAACTGGTGACATCCTTCCCTTTGGGATTGATGTTAAAGGGTAGGGGATGGGTTCGATCCCTCCTACCAACAACCTTCCAGAAAGAGTCTGTGTGACAACTGGAGATGTGGTTGGGGTGCATCGGACTGTAGGCCCTGGCATCGGTCCCTGGGGGGAAATGATACAAGATTTATGGAAAGGTCTCAGGTTAGGCACGCCTAAACGGCTTAGGCGATTTTTATCCATTAAACCAAGTCAAACTCATCTAATATACCCTAATTGGGGATTAATAAACCCTATTTGTTATGTGTGAACCCATTTGGGTATGGATAAAACCGGCCAAAACCGTTTAGGCGTGTCTAACACAAGTTTTTGCCTGAATTTATTTATTTTGTTGCAATAGAATGTATTTATTCAAATTACACCCATCCGAATGTACTTACTGGACCTTGAATTAATAACCTATTAAACATAGATAAGGCTTTTAAAGGACTTGTAACCTAGTTATTTCTGTTAACACAAATGAATCTTTGGCATCGGATCCAAACAAATATTTTAGATTCTAAAAATCCTAATTTAGTTTAATTTAAAGTAATTTTGATGACATTAACTATTTTATATTGAATTGGAAGCATCCATGTAATTCAATCGGATTTTTTTTTTAAGTATGCAAAACGATTTGAAGAATAATTTTTTTTTTACTTTCAATTGGTATGTAGTATAATTGGTCTAGTATCAATTTAAAATTGGAAGATAGTTGAATTATTAACATAGAATATGAAATATGAATTATTATTGATATAGAATATGAAAGATTCCAAAAATTTTAATTCAAAATCTAAGAGATTTTACAAAATTTTCAATTTAGGAATTTGAAATCTGAAATTAATAATGTTCGAAAACTAATTTTTCATAAATTCAATGGAGAATCTAACTACTCCCTCCGTCCCACTTGATTAATCCATCTTTCCTTTTTCGTCCGTCTTATTTAATTGTCCTTTTACTTAAAATGGAAAGTTAATCTCCACTCACTAATAAAATACTCATTTTCTCTACCTCTACTCATATTGGTTATTGTGTCAAATTTTAAGGGGACTAATCAACCGGGACGAAGGGAGTATTTTTTGGACGGAGGGTTGATAATTCTCCAATAAAACACGCGTGCAAATATATTTTTTTTACCGAATGCATGCTTGCGCATTAAAGTATATATAGGGTATTTAATAACCTTTATTGTGGATGTCAACCCTGTCCACGCGGATCTTATTGATTTAAGAGGAGGTCTTCGGTTAGGCACGCATAAACGATTCTTTAGTCTCAAAGGACGTATACTCTGCTCTCAAATGAAGTATTTTTTATTGTTGCAAAGGAAGTATACTATACTCTCAAAGGAAATATACTCTACTCTCAAAGAAAATATACTTTGAAAATGGATATATCCGCCTAAACCGTTTAGGCATGCTTAATGGAAGTTTTTGCCTTGATTTAATTGTTTATTGGCCAAATATGTAATTAGAGTTGTTTTAGTTAGACTCGCTTATTATAAAGTTGAAGTTCACACTTTTATATTGAATATTTTGATGTTTACAAGTATAACTGAACCTTAGGTTTATACAAATTTTATAAATTTAAATTATATTTAATGTATCCTTAACTATTTGAAAAACCAAAAATGATATAAAACATATAACTATTTTTTTATTATAATCATAATATTTATCATATTTGTTACTTATAAATTCTAAAAATATTATCTTTATAAAATTAATAAGTTTATATTCATAGTAATTTTAACAAATGAATTTGCTCATAATAGAACGTGCTAGTCAAAGACTATAATGCTCATGTGCTATTATCAAATTGAGACATGAATAACTCATGTGCGAACAATTTAATTCATTTTATTTCCATAAATATTTTAATATATAGGTTAAATAATTCATAATTGGATACCAGAAATAATATTTCAAAATCAATATTAATTTCTCCTTCGGTCCCAATTATTTGGCCAAAATTACTTTTTAGGGTGTGTCCTATTTATATGGTCTTATATTCAAATTTAGTATTATTTTTTATATGTGTTTACAAATTTATCTTTGAACAATCTTTTAAATTAAACAATTAATAGCATCTATTTTTATTGCTGAATAAAGAGGTAATTCAAGAAATTTGTTCAAATATTTAGTATTCATAAATTTTTTTTTGACATTCATGAAAAATATAATTAGATCAAATAAGGCGGAGAAGGAGAACTACATATAACTGTTTAATTGTTTTTTGTTTTTGTTTTTTTTTTAGAAGAAAGCAGAAAATTATTTTTAATTTACGTTCACACAGTTTGTTGAATTTATTGACGTACTATTGTCTGAATTTCTACAATATCATTAAATAAGGAGTTAGGTTCTAAATAATTTAAATTAAATTTGTGTCTCTGCCGTACAAATATGGCTGTGAATAGCTGAATATGACTCTTACTGCGCTGCCTAGCGAGTCCACTCCACGTTCCCTTACTTGACACGTACTACTCCATCTACCTTCCTTAATAAACGTTTTTACATAACATTACAAAAAACGCCAGTAGAGGTGTTTTGATTATTGTCGTAGGGATAAAAAAATTTAAGCTCATACACAACGTTTTCAATTGTTGTCGTAAATGCATACGATAACAACTTTAAATCATTGTCGTAGGTTGTAACAAATTATTGTTGTATATATCTCTACAACAATGCTTTCTAAAATTGTTAATGACAACAGTTTTAAACCGTTGTCGTAGGTAGGTTTAATTTTGGCCAAAATATCAAATCTAGTCCCAACTATCCGCCTTTTTTCAATTCTAGTACGAACTATACATATTCTCTAATTTATGTCCAAACTTTCAAAAATCATTCAAATCTAGTCTGTAAAATTTTTCTCGCGACGGAAAGCTGACTGAGCAACCGGAAATTCTAGTCACATTTAAAAAGAAAATCAATTAATTCCACATCATAATAAAAAATTCCAACTTATAATAAATAATAATTATTTTATATATCATATTATTAAAACAAATAAAAAAAACCATTAAACCCTTCTTCCAAAATCAAAATTGTTCGTCCCCTTTCCTTCTTCCCATTCATTCGTCCCCCTCCTCCCTCTTTCCGTTCGTTCTAAGACCCAACCTCATGCCCCAGGCGTAGCGGCGACGGAGGCAGCGGCGGCGAAGAACCCTGAACGGTAAATTTCCCAATTGTGTGCTTGAAATTTTCCAATTGTGTTCTTGAAATTTCCCAATTGATGGTCGCTCTGCGACTGCTTCCTTAGTTCTGGGTATAAAAACTGAGGTAAGACCAAGTGCACTCTACTATGTAAATTTTATGGCATGAAACTAAGATGACGAATATCAAAAGAATATAGATTCAGTGTACTCTGTGAATTTTATGTTCTCATATTGAACATCAATTTGTTGTCTTGTGTATTTGCTAGAGCGACACAAAAGTGTATTTTTCTTCATTGGCCGAATTGTTCTTGTGAGACCATGCTTGAATTGTTATTGATTTTTAAGTTAAGTAGTTTTAGGAAATACATCTATGCTCGCAACTCTTCTAAGTGACTGCATCCCAAAAATTGATTGTCTTTCTCAAGCTGGAAAAGTGTTTTTCTTCTGATATGTGTGATGGAGCAATTTTTATGAATGGTTTGGTTTGTTGAGGGCGATCTTCTCCACTATTTGAAATTCTATTTTCCTGATGCTGGTTTGCCTTGGTTTGTATGTGGTAGATGTCATTTGAATCTAATCAAAGCTTCAATATCAATTGCCGACATGGACGCCAATGTCATTTAATTACATCTTTCACGTCAAAGAATCCAGGTCGTAGATTCTTCTGTTGCCCTTTTTCACAACAGGATGACGACTGGGAGTTCTTTAAATGGTACGATGAACCGTATACCGGAAGAGTTAGAGATGTTCTTATTGAATTAATTTCAAGGAAGAGAAATGTGGAAGAAAAGCTTCTATGGACTCGAAAAGAGCTTGATGATGGAATTAATGTTCGAAGGGAGAATGAGAAGTTGAAGCAAGAATTAAGAGCGTTGAAGATGAAGTTTATTTTGCTCGTTATATTTCTTTGTTTTGTTTTGGTCTA
Organism: Plectranthus barbatus; assembly: GCA_026898455.1. Classification (NCBI taxonomy): domain Eukaryota; kingdom Viridiplantae; phylum Streptophyta; class Magnoliopsida; order Lamiales; family Lamiaceae; genus Plectranthus; species Plectranthus barbatus. Next base: position 151,156 of record JAPKLW010001302.1, read on the forward strand.
TGTAATTATTACCTAGACTAGATGTATCTTGAGGATTCACATCTATGAATTGAGACTATTTATTGAGACTATGAATTGATTAGTATTTCCTAGACTATGTATCTTGAGGATTCACATGGTTCCAATTTCAGGAAGGATGACATTTGATTTGATTACTTAACATGACAATCTTCATGTTGATAATTAACAGCCAATGCAACCACTAACAAAAGATAAAAAAATTGTGAAAAAAAGTAATAAGAGTGATAGCCTCTGTCATGAATAGAAATGTATGAGTTTCATTCACATTCTTATGCCTTAAAAATACTTTCTCCTAGCCAATGACAACCGGTGGATCCATCATGAATTTGTCCCTGACTCTTGTGCATTCAACAAAGAGATATACTCATTGCGTGCTTAATTATTGAAATAGGCGCATTTACCTTGACACTAACAACCATAATGGGCAAAAAAAAAAAAAATACAACAACCATAATGCGCAACAAAATAAGAACTATTAGATAAAACTATTTAAACTAACTCAAAGGAACCATTCTACAACGCCACCATCATGTTCAGAAACGGAATAGACTAATACAAGTATGTCAATTTCCCGCACTTCCCTATTTTCATTGCATATCTTATCAACTCATGCTTCAAAAATTGATAATTTTAGTTTAAACACGCATCAACTCATGGGCATTCCCAAGTCAATCTGCTGCTGCACCATAAGCTGCTGCGCCTCAAGCTGCTGCTGCCCCTGCTGCAGCTTCAGGCATGAATTTCATATAAAAATATTAAGAACACAAACCACAAATAATCAACCTATTATAATTTAAGAACACAAACCTTCATCCATTGACATTATCCACTTGAGACCGTTGGCTGTCTTGCAATGATTCAACATTGTTCGTTGATCCTTCAGCCTTACGCTAACATTTATTCATATTAAAAATTAACTTATTATAAATCCTAAAAATTATAAATGAATTTTAAATAATATCATACCTTACGTACTTGTTGTGGATTAACAAATGACTCAGGTTCAGGACAAGTTCTTCTGTTGTGACCTAATCGACCGCATCTTCTACACGACATTTTCACCCCAGCCTTTGTCCATTTCTTTTTGCCTTTTTTAACATCCTCGGTAGCATCTTTTATCCTATTTTTCTTAGGTCTTCCAGGTGGCTTTACATACTTAGGTGGGAGAATTGGTGGCTCATTCACAATCGGCCAATCTAAAGGGCCACCTATTGGGGTCAATGCATGCTTGTACGTTTCAATAGCATTTAGCCTATGATAGAAGCTATCAACATATGCAGCAGGGTCATCTCTTACATGAAAAATGCAAACAAGAGCATGCACACAAGGGATTCCAGTCAATATCCACCATCTACAGCTGCATTTTCTACTGTTCAAATCCACAATAGAAACATCACCATTTTGCATCAAATTATGTACTTCATACTTGCTATCGATAGAAGGAATTAGAGCTTCGTCCTAATATTAGGACACAAGATGTCTACACAATTAAGCAAGCTTTTCGAAATCTCATACATTCTCCTCATCAAATGCTGCCTAATATTCTTCAACATGTCAACTAGTGGCTGGTCCCTAAAGTTCAATATGTAACTATTGAATGTCTCACAGATATTATTATCTACCATATCAGTTTTAGGATGTAGGGATACCAATGACTTACAAAAGGCTTGAGGATGTCTGGAAAAAAAGTCATCATAGGCAACAATCGACTCATCCTTCATCTCACCCATTTTAAGTTGAAATTGGGTTTCCGAAGTGCACATGACTGATTGCCAGAACAACAATTTGAACTTCGGACCATTGTGATTTTTTTTCCAATTAGCGTAGACATGTCTTGCACAATGTCTATGTTCTGCATTTGGTGCCAACTTCTGAATCCCATTTATGAGGCCCTGCAAGTTAAAAATTAAAAGAACTCATATATTAGAATTGAATTAAAAGAATTAAAAATAATAGGAATTAAATATGCTATAAAATCTACCTTTTGTTTGTCGCTCATAAAACTCCAACCATTGCCATCAGTTATGTTGAATTCTTGGAAGAGAATTTCAAAAAACCATGTCCATGTATCTTCATTTTCTTTCTCAACTACAGCCCATGCTATAGAATACATCTTGTTATTGCAATCTTTACCAACAGCACTTAAAATTGCTCCTCCAAGTACTGTTTTTAAAAAGCAAGCATCAAAACCAATAATCTTTCTACATCCTATCATGAAACCATACTTTAAGGCTGAAAACCCAATATATATCCTCTGGAAAATAGGTCTATCTCTCTCATCCAAGTAAGTCTTCAATTCAAACCTCCTTGATCTGTCCATTTGCCTTAAATAAGAAACATATGATCTCAACTTACTATAATGGCTCTCATAAGACCCTCTCAGCTTCTCAATTGCTTTTGCCTTAGCTCTATAGCAAGTGCTTGAAGTAACAGCCGTATCATAAAGTAACCGAACATCCTTTATCATATCCTTTGTACTATATTTTGGGTTTTTCTTCAGCATGGGTACTAGGATATTTGACAACCAATCACTTGTCGCTTGTCTATTGCAGACAGCTCTAACACAATTGTGTTCCCCATTGTATGCTTTTATGACACAAGTTGGTTCTCCCTGCAATTTACTAGCATACAATCTCCAAGGACAACCATCTTCACAGATAGCTTCAAGTTTACCTCTACTTGTGTACTTCCATTTTATATTATGTCCATTCACTATTGCCCACAATCTCACTCCCTCCTTACACTCAGTACAATCCTTAAACTTCAACCCAACATCAATTTTCGATTTTTTATGATCACACTTTTTATCGTAAACATCACAACTTTTTTTCTTCTTAAGTCTAACAAAATTGGCATCTTCATCTGTATCCAATGATGCCCAAGAACTATCTGAGTTAGTATACTCAGACTCATACCCACTTTGTTCAACCACCTCATCTCTAGTTGCTCTAGTTGCTAGTTCTTTATCATGTCTTGCTTTAGTTCTAAGCTCAAGTAATTCTTCATCATCAGACAACAAGTTATCATTTTCTATTGATAGTGAAGTGTGGCTCCTATCACTTGACTCATCATAAACATCATCACTCTGACTCTCACTATGATACATGATATAAAATCATTTTAAACATTATGCAATAAATAACATATATCAATTTCAGCCACAGAAATTTAAAAAAAAAGTACGAATCTTAGAAAGCAACCAAAATTTATCAGATGAAACAGGGACAGAGATGGGTCTGATGGAATAGATGATCTTTCAGAAAACATTATTTTTGGAAATGGAGTCTGTTATCAACTTGATGAAGCAAGTGGAGGCCAAAGAGCTAGTTGCAGAACAAGCTAAAACAGAAGCTGCAATAGGGGGTATGGATTTGCTAGATCAGGTTGAACATCTTAAAAGAATGCTGCAACGTGCAAATGAGGCAAATAACATGGTCTTATTCACTTTACTGACTGTATATCATTTCTCCTCATTACCTCAGTTTTTATACCCAGAACTAAGGAAGCAGTCGCAGCAACCATCAATTGGGAAATTTCAAGAACACAATTGAGAAATTTACCGTTCAGGGTTCTTCGCTGCCGTCCGTCGATTCTGTCGCCGTCCGTCCGCCGTCTGAAACAAAGAGACCGCCGCCGTACCCGTGTTTGGGGCTGGGGAGAGCGCCGCCGCCGCACCTGGTTCAGGGTTCTTCGCCGCCGCCGCGCCTGGTCTTCGTCGCCGCTACGCCTGGGGCATGGGGTTGGGTCTTAGAACGAACGGAAAGAGGGAGGAGGGGGACGAACGAATGGGAAGAAGGAAAGGGGACGAACGATTTTGATTTTGGAAGAAGGGTTTAATGGTTTTTTTTATTTGTTTTAATAATATGATATATAAAATAATTATTATTTATTATGAGTTGGAATTTTTTATTATGATGTGGAATTAATTGATTTTCTTTTTAAATGTGACTAGGATTTCCGGTTGCTCAGTCAGCTTTCCGTCGCCGGAAAAATTTTACAGACTAGATTTGAATGATTTTTGAAAGTTTGGACATAAATTAGAGAATAGGTATAGTTCGTACTAGAATTGAAAAAAGGCGGATAGTTGGGACTAGATTTGATGTTTTGGCCTTTAATTTTTTTTAAAATCAATTTCTAATTTATTTCCAAACAAAATAATATAATTGAATAACGAAATTCAAAACACAAATAATCATTAATAATTCTAAAATACAAAATAAACATTTATCCATCGATTCCCAAAATACAAATATATCAAAATACAAAGTAAACATTTGCACGTCCATTAATATCCTAAAATAAAAAATAAATATTTGTCCATCATACATATTTTTGAACACATTCGGCCCATTCCTTGTGCACAGCATCAATATCTTTCTTTTATTTTATTGCTTTTGCACACCAAAAAATTCCTGTGCACCAAAAATCTTCAAGCATATATCATGCATATGTATCAGTTTCCATTGTAGTAGTATGTAATTTTAGCAGAATTAGTTGTTCATATCTATTTTTACCCGAGGTCCGCGGAAGAGGCGCAGCAGTGAACGAATGATTGACAACCTCCTGAATAAATTTGCTATGGTAGGCCAGAACTCCCTGCATGTATATAAGGAGAAATGTGCTCATGAGACCCCAAAAGGCCAAGTGGTAATTATTTCTAACACAAAGAGCCAGAGTCTCTGTACCGCACAAGGTATACCAAACCACAAGCTATCAAAAGCAATCCAGTGAAAAACAAACCTATGATAACAAATAATAGGCCATAAAAGAGGGGAATATACACTTGTCCAGTTGTGGATGCAACAATGCCATCAAAATAACAGATTATCATGGGATTACAAAATGAAGATGACTATACCGAGTGAAACTCATACAGAGTTTAGTACCTTATACTTCTTAAGCACCATGATGAATGACCATAAGTCTAATATAATAAAGATGAGAGATCCTGAAATAACCATGATCTACCATATACAAGAAAAAATGAAGTTTTCAGTCAAAGTTTAATATGGAGGCCAGAAACAACACCAGAAATTTATAGATGGAACAAGGTACAAGAAACAGTACCATGACTTGCAAATATGAATGCAACACAATTGATCATGTGATTTTGTAAACAAGAAGCTATCACATACCAACATGACCTTGTATCACTGAAGCAATAATAAATTAAAGGTCATTAACACTTCAGCAGGTCAAAAACTAATTCTGCAGCCAGTTTTGCATGATCATTACAAATTGAAAATGTATGCAATCAATGCAAACACCAGCAACAGAAACCAATCGAGGCAAATCAACACCTGGTCTTTGATACCCACCAATGCAGGAGAAAACAATCGCACGGTGCCCTCCCTCTACGTTGTAAAGACCTTGACTAAGTCCATAAAGGCCAAGCCTTGCAACAAGTCCCACACCCACTAACTTACCACCCACACCACCAACTGGAAGATTCCCACCCACCATAATCGTCCACTGCACAAATAAAATTTTGCAATATTGCATGCAGATATTACATCTCCCAAATGGCTATTATGCATAAATCATATTAACACACAAGCCAAATACGACAAGAACTTAAACGACATAACCCCAACACAAAATACGAGTATACACAGTGCAAGTCAAGAAAATAAAGAACAATGAACAAAAATAGATGAAAGTACAATTACGATATAAATTTTTCGAGCAAAAACCCGAAAAAAAGGATTACATGTTTTATTGTTATTTAGATACTTCCTTCACTATATGAATCAAATCATCAAACTCCAAATTCAAATAATCTAAATAGTTCCAGGAATTCAATTCTACAATTGCAAATTCGAGAATTGTTACAAATTCATCAAAGCCACCAGTTTGTTTTAAACATAAACGTTATTTTCATAAGAAGGTCTCAGGTTAGGCATGCCTAAACGGTTTAGACGGGTTTTATTCATTAACCCAAGCCATACTCATCTAATATACCCTAATTGGGATTAATAAACCCTATTTGGGATGGGCGAACCCTTCTGATATAATTTAGTGCCCGAGTTTAACACAGTGATGTCAAAGATAGTAAAACTCAAAAGTTTGACACACACAAACAGAGTATTTTAAACACACGCGGAAGCTTAAAGAGTTTGACACAACGGAATTAATTGTTCGAAGGTTTATAAATAATAAACCCTCGAGAGCCACACGGCAAATAGTTTTCACTTTTCAAAACTAGGTTTTTACAAGTGAAGAACAAAATACTAAACAAGATAGAAATTTTCCTAAGTTCACTCCTTAGAAAAATTACTACGAAAACAACCAAACACAAAATCACACGATACAACCCAATATGCTCCTCCACCGTAGGATTCACTCTCCGGAGATGAATTCCACAACTCGATTGTAGTCTTCGTGCGCTTGATGAATGATTGGTGAGACGATTCAGCCTAGAGCTCGTATGAATAAGTATCTAATCTCTAATCCACCCCTTCTCTAGTCTTCGTCGTCTTGTATTTATAGAACTTGGAGCACACGAACACTTCTTCCACTACTTGGCAATGGATCGTGTCTTCTTCCACGTCTTTACCTGTTCATACACTGAAAATGAACTCCCACTAACTCACGTGGGGGTTAGATAAAGATGTAGAGGTGCTCCCTATTATTTAGGAACTAAAATAACAACCAATAATAATAATATAAACTATATAATAAATAAGATATAATTAATAGGTATAATATATACGAATCCTAATAAATAGGATCAGTAAAAATGTCTTTAAACGGATAAAAATAAGTTTCCTAAAAAGTAGGAATTAGTTGCAACAAACAGATTCGGAACTTTGACATTGAAGAGTCAAAGTTGTAAGCATATAAGGTTTGACACTAACCTGTCAATGCGAGTAAGTTTGACAACCGTGTGTCAAACTTACATATTCGCATTTTCGTACTTCACAATCTCCCCCTTAAGCTTATCCGACCTGTTTCCATTCCATATGGATCATCCATAACAAAACATATGGTGCAACCATAATAAAATCAGTAAAAAATGGATCAACCATGAGCAAAAACGGATCATTGCATAAGCAAACAAAATGATTACAGGGATTGTATAAAACTCCCCCTGAATAACAAAATATCCAGCAACAAAGAAACATAAAAAATTTAGCAAAGGAAATTGTTTTTGGAACAGAAATTTTTAACTAAACAGGGGGCAGCAGGGGTCAGAGTCAGCAGGGGTCAGAGTCAGAGTCTTCCATCTTCCACCATCTTCCATCTTCAGCACCATCCATCTCCCCCTGAATGGAAGCAGGTTGGAAAGTTTACTCCAGATCCTGAAGTAGCTTTAAGGCCTGTTTGAGGAGACTCCTGGCCTGCTTGATCTTGGAAGAGCTCGCATCCACTTCTTCATCCTCTGAAATGTCACTCGGAGCATAAGGCAAGTCTTTGACCCTGGCATCTCCTTTCCTAGTCAGTGATTGCTCGAAGACCAGGGGGATAGGATCAGATTGCAACTCTTCATCCAACGGAGTGACTCCTTGAGACAAAATAAGCGCGTGGAGAAGGCAAGGATGCAGCAGGTAGGTGGAATCGGCTTTGGTGACTGCACGGAAGATGTTAGTGAAAACAACTTGGCCAAAGTTGAAGGGAAGACCATAGCCCACTCTGTAGAGGAACTCGACTTGCTCCTTTGAAAGCACGGAGAGATTCTTGTTTGGCATCCAGTTGTGAACACTGATCTTGAACAGGGCAACATACTTCCATGTCAAAGAAGAGACTGGGAGCTTGGAGGCCCATGTCTTTGACTTTCCACCAGTGAGCTCAGCAGCCAATTCATTCTCTGCAGACTTTGACAACGCTTCTATTTTGACAGACTTTAACCCCAGGAAATTGTTTATAGTGTCAGGGTCAAACTTAACAATTTTCCCCCTAACAAACGACTTCCCAAACTTTGGTTTCCCGGTCTGAAAGACCTCGTCCTTCAACATATTGGCAAAAAATTCTAAAACCAAAGACGGGCTAAAGGCAGAAAAATCAGTCACAGTTCTAAGAAGACCCCTTCTCCTAAGCAGAATGTCTAATCCAAACTTAGTAAACATATCAGAATCCATCAATTTCTCCATTTTGAACTCCCTCTTAGAATAAAGCCCTTTAAGTGTTTTTGCATAGCAATGATAATACTTAACAGAGTATGATCGGCTAGCATCATAATCAGAGTTATCTTCATCAGAGGAGGACTGAGTACCTTTTCCTTTCGGGGGAGTAGGCTCCAGGGACTCAGATTGTTCAACCTTTGGCCTTTTGGATCGCTTGACCTCAGATCGTTCAGGAGAAGCAGATTTGGCTGGGCGCTTGGTAGACTTTGACACAGATTTCTTTGGCTTAGGTCTGGGCTTCTTGACAGAAGTAGCGGCTTCAGATTTCTTGTTCCTTTTTGCTGGCTGGTCTCCACTGGAATCAGCATGCTCCTCAGACTGCTCGGTGGCTTGAGGTTCTGCCTGGAATTCCTCATCGTCAGAGTTGTTGGATTCGAAGTCTGACATGATGGTGTCAGACTTTTGGGACTGCTCCGGCAGATCGTCATCCTTGGTGAAGACATGAGGGGTGTCAGTCAGAATCCGTTGAAACTTCCTTGGCTTCACTTTCTTCCGGCGGGTGGCAGCATGCTTTTGGTACTTCTTCTTCACCGTTTCTTTGAAAATCCTTTTGGATCTCCGTTCAGGCATCTTCCCTTCGAGTTGTTGAACAGCGTCAGAGATGAGCTTCAGATTTCCCGGTTCTTCAGCAACAATGGGGAAACCTTCTTGGCCTGGGAGAGCATATCGGAGTGGTGGCTCATGACAAACATCAGTTGGGTCAGGGCCAGTGGCAGAGATCGGCAGATCTTCAAAAGACTTTGACGGCAGAGGGGTGGAATCAGGTTGAAGAAACGGTTCCTGCAGGATGCGCTCTGTTTCTTCGTCAAAGGCTTTGTCAGACTCCTCAATTGAAGGCTCGGTTGGAGGATTAGGGTTTTCAGCTTTTGAGGGAGAGGAGTGAGAGGTGGCGGTTTGTTCTTTTGGTTCAGTAGGGTGAGAGGTTGATGATTCGGTGATGGGAGGAGTTGGTTCGGTGATTGTTGGTGGTGGAGTAGTTTCAGCGGTGGCCGGAGTTGGGGTGATGGTTTCAGAGGTTGGAGGAAGTGAGATATCTTCCAAGGGGGGTTGAGAAGTGGAGGATTGAGCGGCTTTCTCCATTTGACTGTCAAGCAGTCGTTGAAGGATTTTGGCACCGTCCGGCGAGGCGAGGGTTTTGGCGAGAAGGTCTTGGAGGTTCTTGTCGGCCATGGTATGTTTTGTGAGCGGTGAGAAAGTTTAGAGAGAGAGAGAGGATGTGAGGAGTTGTGTGAGACGTGGGAGAGAGAGTGAAAGTTGAAGGGTTTGTGGTGGAGAGTGTGCTTTGGTAGCCGTGTGATTGATGTGAATAGTGGAGGCTGCAAAATACTTAAGTACGGGGTGAGATGTACCAATTTTGTAACAAACATAACAATATAAACGAAAATACAGGGATTTAAATATAAATCAAAGATAATGCGAAAATATCTAAAACAAATTCCTAAAACTTAGGCAAATACCAAATTAAATTGGATTAGGTTAAATTAGGATTTAAAAACCATAAAATTTGCTACAACTTAAAACAAATTTGCAGAATAAAAAATAAGCTCGAAAAAATTCAAATTATGATGACTGCTACCAGGTTTGATACTGAGATGTCAAAGTTACAAAATGTCGATAAAAAGCAATCTCATTATTCCTTCCACAAAGATTGTGTTCCTAATCACGTCTAATCTTTAGTACTAAATGAGATAAAGAAAATAGCCCATTTATTTCACAAATAAACTTTGATTCCACATGGTCAGAGTTCTAACAACTTACTGTCCATAGTACTTTCAGTTAATTTGAGATATAAATAGGGCAAAATCATCATGTCTTACAACTTTGAGATCTCACACTTGTATCTCTCAGTTTTATAACATGAAAAAATATAATCGACAAAGGAACAAACTTTAACATCACAGTGT
>JAPKLW010001302.1:176203-195553 GCA_026898455.1 Plectranthus barbatus
ATTTGCCGCTGTTATTATAATTAATCTGTTAGAAATAGCAGTGATCAGTGAGCTCCTCAGGGAATGTCCCCATCTTGAAACATATATGATTACCTACATGTCCAGCCTAAGCAGGCCACACACAAACCGCCACACCCAAGATGCAGGTATAAGAGTACGTGAAAGACTCACCACCCTAGTAAGTCAAAGTGTGGTAAACTTGCGCAAATGTTTCATCGAAATATATTCCTTCGCACTGCGCATATCCTTTAGCAACTAATCTAGCCTTATTGCGAACGACAAGTCCATTTTCGTCTCGCTTATTCTTGAATACCCACTTAGTTCCTATTACTGATTGATGTGTTGGACGATCGAAGAGATCCCATACATGATTTCTTGTGAACTCTGATAGTTCCACTTGCATCACATTGATCCAGTCTGCTGACTTGAGTGCCTCTGCTACTTTGGTAGGCTCTTCTTATGATATGAAGCAGGCAAGTAGTGCACTATGTCTGGTACGGATTGGATCAACAATATCTCCTAGAATTGCTTGAGCAGGGTGATCTCTCAGCAGTCATTTGGGTCTTTGAAGTTCTTCTACAGGAATGACTTAACTGCCGGAAAGTCCGATGGGTTCTTCTGATACTGGTACATCAACAAGTTGTAGAGTCTCCAAGTTGTCTGCTACCTTTGTTGAGTCGTCTTCTGCTGATGAATTGCCTTCTGGCACTTTCTCTACTAATCCTTGTATTATTGGTGTAATACTTCTATCTACAGCAATCTCTGCTTGGCTGTCTTTAGCATAATTATCTTCAGTAGATCTCTTTACTTTATGGGGATCTTCTGATAGTTGCGTGTCCCGATCTCCACTAGTATGCTTTTCGAGAGATTGTGTGGTGGCCTCAGCATTACCTATTGCATCACCGGCCTTCTTAACTATCGATTGATCAGTCAAGGTCTCCTGGAGAGATAAAGAGTCATTCATCAACCTAGTCGGATCTTTCGGTTCAGCTTCGGAAGTATTTGAGCCCGAAGTCCTATTGACATCATTGGTTTCATGAAACTTATCTCTTTGGTTTCCTGTGGTCCTGCGCACTAAAGTAGCTTCATCAAACATAATATTACATGTTATTTCCACAAGTTTGGTAGTCTTATTAAGTACTCTATATCCCTTATGAGATGGATGTCCATATCCTAGGAACACTCCTTCATCGGCCTTGGGAGAGAAGGTACTTAACTTCGATTTTCCATTATTATGGATATAACATGATGAACCAAAAATATGAAGATGAGCTAAAGAAGGCTTACGACCATTGTATACTTCATATGGGGTCTTGTTGAAGCGAAGATTCAATCCACTCCGATTCTGCGTGTAGCATGCGTTCATTGCTACCTCTCCCAATATTTTTGACTTAGATCTGTATCGGAATGCATTGTACGCACGGCTTCTTTTAAGGTTCTATTTCTTCTTTTTGCCAAGTCGTTCTGCTGAGGTGTTCTTGCAGTGGACCTTTCATGTCCTATCCCAACATTTGCGCAGAAGTCCATCAATACTCCGTTGCAAAATTCTGTACCGTTGTTAGATCTTATCATTTTGATCGTGAGCTCCTTATCGTTTTGAAATCTAATTATCAGCTCCGGAAGGATGGTTTTCACTTCATCCTTGCTTTTGAGTAACTTCACCCATGTGTACCTGGAATAGTCATCAATAACTACTTGGGTATAAAGTTTGTTACCTACAGTGGGTGGTGTCACAGGGCCGAATAAATCCATGTGCAATAGCTCAATGGTTTTGTTAGAAGTGTCCTTTTCTGGATTTGAATTGAAGGACGCTTTGGCTTGAATTCCTTGTTGACAGGCTCTGCATACTCCTTCCTTCTTGAAGGCTTCTTGAGGTAAACCTGTAACAATGTTATTTCTAGCAATATGATTGATGGTTTTAAAGTTCAGATGCTTTAGCCTTTTATGCCACAACCAATTTATTTCTTCCTTGATGAACGCTATGAAGCACGATGCTTGTTGACCACTTTCCCAATCAGCAATATAGAGTCCTCCTTTTCTGATGAAAATTTTTCATCGTCATAATCTGGGATGTCTGGTAGTTCTATCCGTGTCAGCAACGCTTTGGTGATGGCTTTGGATGCACGTCTTTCGAACAACTTTCTTAGTCGTTCCCTCTCTTCTGGATCTACCTTTGGGCATTCGAACTTTAGGTGATCTGGGGAATTGCATTCGTAGCATGTTCTTAGCGCTCTATTGTAGCTTTTGTTGTTCGATGAGTGAGTCTGTTGAAGATCTTATTTCTTTTCTTTTGCCTTCAACAGTAGCCTCTGAAGTCTCTTCAAGGAGCATTCATCTTCTTTGAAGTGAGATCCGCTGATGGAAGGAATCTCTTTTGCTGAACTAGATTGAACAGGTCGATCTGTGTTGAATAACTTCTTGGTCTTCCACTTCTGTCCATCTTTTTTCACGAGGAATGTTGCATCTTCCATTGGTTCTTCAGTGTTGACTGCAGCGCGAACAGCTTCTTGTTTATTGATCTGGGCGATGTCCCATTCGTGAGCTTCCAGTTGAGCGAATACATCTTTGGTGCTAATCTTTGACAGGTCCTTATCCTTCAGACTGGTAATTTTGACAAACCAATCCTCCTTGGGTAGTCTTGAGAGAATCTTCGAATTCATGTTAGGAAGTTCATAAGTCCTTCCTAAATTCTTTAACTCAGCTACAATCTTGTTGAATCTTGCCTCCATGTTCTTGATGGTTTCACCTGGAATCAAACAGAAAGATTCATACCTGTCTACCCATTGCTATAGCTTGTTTCTTTTCATCTGGTCCGATTCTTTGTCCAGAGTGCTGAGAAAATCCCATATTTCTTTGGCACTTTCGTATTCCAATGCTTCAGCCATTAGAGCAGGTGACAAGGCACCTAATATGAGATCCATGGTGACGTAATTTATTTGATCACTAGCTCGTTCTTCTTGAGTCCATTCTTCGAGTTGCTTATCAATCATTACTTCTGGTCCTTCTACATTTTCTCCGACCCTTGTCTTCACCTTCTGGATTTTGATAGGTCGAACTTCGATCACTCATCTCATTTCTGGATGCACGTTTATCAGGGTGATCAACGACCTCTTTTTCCATGTAGAGTAGGAATCTGGAGTAAAATTTGGAAGCTTTTCATTGTGCGCCATTTCTTTCAGCCTGAGCTAATCACAGAAACAAAGATTTGCAAGAAAAATCTGGATCTAGTTCTTGGCGACTCAGAAGTAGCTGGTTTGTAAAGACCAACCGCTCTGATACCACTTGTTGGTCCATGATCAGAGTTATGATATATGCAGCGGAAGTTCTTAAGGTTTATCTTGCACGTATCCTACTAAGGTCTCGACTTAGAAAGCGTTTCTCTAAATATTTTAGCTCGTATAAACGTTAGATTGATTGCAGTTTCTACTATAACACTTGGTGTGTTGAGTTTCAAATGATTAAATCAGCTATCACAAATAACGTAGCAAAGCAGTAAACAACACAAGGATTTTTATTGTGGTTCAAACAATTGTTCTACTTCCACTCTCCAGTCCTCTGACTGAAAATTCACTAGAAGAATGAGTACAAGGTCAAGCCTGATCTCTAACATTGAGCAGCTCCTCCGTCTGGTCAGCGCGCACCTTCAATCACCTCGATCTCCAATATTCAACCGGTATCGCTCCTTAGAGTGAGGACAAACTTCCCTTCTCTTCGGACGTCAACTGCTGGGAGTTTTATAGTTCTTCCCGGAACCTTTCCTTGTGTTGGCGTTGCCCGTACGAATCACTCTTGCACCGCAATAGTGACTGCTAGATTCTTTCTGAAATAGAGAGAATCCCAAATATATCTTGGAAGATATACTTCACAGGTCCTCGAGCTTCTATTATGAAAGATTATGAAAAGTTTCAATTAAAATCTGAGCTCGAAAGAGTTCGCATGTTAGAGAGAATAAGTTAGATCTCTTTTGTTGTCTCTTGTATGTACGAAATCGTGAACCTTTGAATCAAGTATGGAAGATACCAATTTATAGGTGAAGATTCAAACAACCGTTTGAATCTTATCCGTTAGACTCAAAGGGAATGCTCGCCTATCTGAATGCTTTCTTTTTCTGCGGTGGACAGAGACTCTTCAAGTCCCTTCGTCTCTGATTGGCGTAGCATCTATATTTAGCCATCTCTTGTCAGAATGGAACCTTTGTAGGTCTGAACCTCCCTTTTTTCATGATGATTGTTCCATCCTCTTGGTTGGTTGGTCCTTCTCGTAAATTGTACTCTACCTGACATTTGCCTTTGTAATCTTTCGCTTGATTGCTGAATGCTGATTTGTCATTTGATGACTATTGTTATGCGTCAGATATCTCCGCAGATTGCTAGAGTTCTTCTTCCAGCATTCTCGTCGCTTCCTTCGCATCTTAGTTCGTTCTGATCTTCAGCAATCTTCAGTGTTTGAGTGAGTTTGCTGACTCCTTCAACAAACTTGATCTTTTTCTTTTTCTTAATCTATTACAACTCGAGTATTAATTCCTATATAGGACTTTTACAATTGACTCGATACTAAGTTGCTATAGCTTTGATCCACCAAAACATATCATATAATGATCATGAATTGGTTTACATTTGAGGGGTCTAACAATATTCCTAACAAGAGGTTTACCATTGTGGAATGAACCTCATAAATTCAGTGTAGAGGAGGTTGGAGGAACGCTCAACGGCCGTAGTTGGAAGTGAAAACAAAAATTTTAAACAAGAAATATAGGGATGAAGTAAAATTCGATAATAATACATTAGCAAAAACTTGCATTAGGCACGCCTAAACGGTTTAAGCGGGTTTTATCCATACTCAAATGAGTTATCCATCCTAAATAGAGTTTATTAATCTCCAATTAGGGTATATTAGATGGATTTGTCTTGGGTTAATGGATAAAACCCACCTAAACCGTTTAGGCGTGCATAACCTAAGAACTTCCCTAATATATTTTATTTAAATAAGGGCTACAATAAGAAAAAATAGACTCCAAATTACCTTTTAAAAATAGATAAAGATTGTCTAGAAAAGGACCCATAGGATATTTGTGGGGTCGGCCCCAGGAGATGTTTTACCGAAACCAAAAGTTCCATAAAATAGATATTTCAATTAAGTTATAAATACTAGTTTAGAGAATTTTTTATAGAAAAGAAGCATTATATACAAACATTTTTAAATAAAAAAACTCATTTGGTTAATTCTATTTAAGAATATTTTCAATTCGAGGGTTGAAATACCTAAAGTAAGTAGGCGAAATTTTAATTAAAGTATAAATTATTAATTTTAATTTTATAAACATTTAAATTATATAAATTATAAAAATTTTAGATTTTTTTAAGCTACATAAATCTAACTATAAAACTCAATGTCGCCCAAAAAAAATGTATTATAATAATTTAAGTATTTACTTAACAACTCTAATAATTTATACTCCCTCCGTCCCACACGAATTGTCCTTCTTTCCTTTTTCGTCCGTCCCACACGAATTGTCCTCTTACCTAAAATAGAAAGTTAATACACACTAACTAATAAAATAATAATTTTATCTATCTCTACCACTTTCCACTACATTGGTTATTGTGCCATGTCCCAAGGGGACAATTCCCTTGGGACAGAGGGAGTATTAAATTTTAAAATTACACATATTTTATACGTTAATTGAATCTTCAAAGAAAAAAAAAACTCTTTGGTCAGTGAATTTGTCGAGAAGAAATTCCGAATAATCTCAAAACTCAACTTTTAACCAAAAAAAAAGAAAAAACTTCCCTCTCATTCTTTATAGTTATCCTCTCAAAAAAATGAAAAGAAAAGAAAGAAATAATAAAAAATAAAAATAATAAAAGAAAAGAAAAGGAAAAGGAAAAGGAAAAATGCAAGACCTTGTTTGCTTTTCTGCTTGCAGCCACTGATAACAGAGTATTCACTATATGAGAAAAACTAACCTTCTGCGGCAAATATACCAATACTCATACTTACACCGGAGATTCTTCATTCGATGAAATTGTTGCCCACATGCAGATATTTGTTCCTTTTCTGATTGTATGTTCTGTCCTTGGATTCCACAAGGGTTTTCACAAGTTTATTATCGGTGGGGCTGAGTTGATAGATTATGTCTCACGTTTGAGGCATTTAGCCCCGGATTATGAATTGGGATGCGGGGGTTTTCTGTTTGAGAGAGTTAACAGATTTTTGGGGCTGTTCTTGTTGTTCGGGTTTGGGTTCATGTTTTTGTACTCCTACAACTTTCGCAGTGGATTATTTAAGATTCTGTGCAATTTGGGAGCGAAATGTAGGGATTTGAGAAATGGGGTTTGTTCAAAAACTGCTCTTATTGGAATACGTCGGAAATCCTCTGAGATTGAAAATTTGAATAATCCCACTGATTTTGGTGGAGAAATAGAGTCGGATACCGATGATGAATTTGTTGCTATGGGTAATGAGGAGAACGCTGCTGATTTTGAAGTTGATATCACAACACTGAGGGAATTGCTGAAGACTGAGCGTCAGAAGTTGAACGCGGTTCGTGCAGAACTGGCGAAAGAGAGAGCAGCTTCTGCCTCGGCGGCAGAGGAGGCAATGGCCATGATTCTGCGGCTGCAGAATGAGAAAAGCATGCTTGAAATGGAATCGAGTCAGTACAGAAGATTGGCTGAAGAGAAGCAAATCCACGATCAAGAAGTGATTGGCTCGTTGCAATGGCTCGTGAGGCAGCACGAACACGAGAGAAGCTCGCTCAAGCCGCGGTGCAGGCAGCAGAGGATGCAGGAGGAGGAGGATGAAGCCCAGACTTCTTTCAATGGTAACATTTTGGATGCTCTTGAAAATGTGCTGTATAGTTCTCGTGATTCGGATAACTTGTCGCCCTAGTAGAGATTCTTGCATAGTACTTGTGCTAATGGAGGAAGAATCAGAACTGAATATACTAACATTAGGTGATGAAATAGAGAAAGAACATCATCGTTTACCTATTGGTCCCCTGCAATCTTGCCTTAATGATTGGGAAGGAAAAAAAAAAAGATAACTCTTAGAATAGTTGAGGTTGTTTAGAAGTTTGGATTATCAATGCTTAGTGCGTTTGTGGTCCTAAGTCTTCACCCCTAATCCCCTTTTTCCAGATATTAGGCCTATCTTGGACTCATTGCATATGCATATTAGAATTATTCCCACACATCTCTTGTGTGTAATATCATCCAATGATACATATTTGTCAACTTGCTTTAGGGTAACAGAAGTGCCATTGTTGAAACTCAATGATCTGGGGGTTCATCTTCTGTTAGAGAGATGATGATGATGATGATGATGATGAAGAAGAAAATTGCTAAACTTTACTTGAACTTTTTTCTTGAAAGTAGAACTGCATCTTGGGCTCGAAAGTCGTGGATCTTTGAGTCCTTTTAAGTGATAATGACCTGATTTCTATGTCGTGGTGTAGATTTGAATATTGAGAGAGAGGGTGTGGGGTGGAGTTTGAAGTCAACATAAAGCTCATTAATATGTTGGTTCAAGTCCCAAATCTTAGAGTATTAATTGATATTTTAGGTATAATTAGGATTTGAATCCTCTTCTTTGCACAAAGACACAACAAGGATATTGTTACTCACAAGAATAAAAAATTAACCAAATATGTTAATAAAATATAAAATGAATTCAAATTTGTGGTTAAATGATGCACACCATTCCCTCAACATAAGGCTCATTAATATGTTGATTGAAGTCCCAAATCTTGGATTACTGATTAATATTTTAGGTATAATTAGGATTTGGATCCTTTAATGTGCAACTAGACACAACAACGAATGCTTGTGATTAAAAGATGCACAATAGAGGATCCAAATCCAAATAATTAATTGGTCATGAGGATAAGAAGGGACACCCTCCCTCCATTTAAAATATGTACCCATTTTTTTAAAAAAATAATCTTTTAATTGAAACTAATAACAACAAAAATATGTTTGGGTTTGTTTATTTTGCTTGTGGTTTTCAATAGAACCCTTCATAAACTCCCATCGGATCATGGTTTTTACATGTGATTGCATTGTTATTGCTGACAATGTAGAATACTATTTCTGATTTGCATCTCCATAGAATCTTGTGTTCTAGGCATGATTTAGCAGAATAAGCATATTTCTTTGCTAAAAATGAAGATGCAATGAACAAATCTTGAAGGTAAGGTATCAGGTTAGGCACGCCTAAACAGTTTAGGCGGGTTTATCCATTAATTCATGCCAAACTCATCTAATATACCCTAATTGAGGATTAATAAACCCTATTTGGAATGGGTGAACCCATTTGGGTATGAATAAAACCCGCCTAAATCATTTAGGCGTGCCTAACGCAAGTTTTTGCCAATCTTAAATATTCTTTTCTTCCTTTTTGTGTAATTGGGAGGATGGTTGGTAAACTAGTATGCGCAAATCTAACGGGGTTGGGTGTAGCTTATTTATTCTATTATTTTGTATATATTAATATTATTTAATAAAATTATATAAATTTTATTTTGGGTAATTATGGTTATCGATTCTTATACTTTTGAGGTTTATGAAATTCTATCCCGCACATTCAATTTTATGGAATTCTATCCTATATTATTTTATATTATGTAATTTCATCCTAATTTATCACATCAACTATTAATTGCCACATCAATCACCCACATAATCCCAAATAGCTTATGTGGACAGTTGACCTGGCAGTACATTTTATTTTTTTGTTAAATTGATATTTTTAATACAAAAATAAATTTTAATTTTTTAAGCTAGTTTTTTTAATTTAAGTTGGTCTTACAGTTTTTTCAATTTTAGAAAATAAAAAAGTTGATGAAATTCAACAAATTTTAAAGTTTAATATAATTTTGAAATTTATTATTTAATAAAATCATCGTAAAACAATATTTTCATCAGTATTTATCAACATTTAATTGAATTTTTAATATTCTTGGCTCCGTAAAATGATACACCATTTGCTGACTGGAAATCTGTTGTCCTGAAACAGTTTATAAAACAATGTTAATTTCACAGTCGAAGCTTAAAAATGTAACATTTACATATGTTACATTTTTAATAAGCAAGTTGTATGAATTGTTACATGAGGATTACAGATTTTATTTATAAAAGTAGTATGGATTGTTTTTTTTTTTTGAGAATTTCTTATAAATTTAAACTTTTTAAATAAAACCGAAAATACAAACTTAGAAATCTAAAAAAACTGATGCATTAATTTATTTCCCTTAAATTTTTTCTTTTGAAATTACTAGATATGAAAAATAATATACTCCCTTCATCCCATAGAAGTAGTCTCATTTGTTTTGGGCACAATTATTAATATTTGTGAATGTAGTGGAATTAATAATTCATTGGTGAGTGTCAAAAAATTTATCATTATTGGAAATGAGACAATTTTACGGGACAAACAAAAACGAGAAATGAGACTACTTATATAGGACGGATAGAGTATTAAATTTCATCAACCTTTTGATATCCTAGATCAAGAAATTAAAAGATAAACTGAAATTAAAAAAGAAAAACTAACTTACAAAATTTAAAAATATTTTTTTATTAAAAACATAAAAAAATATATATATATTGCCACAACAGCAATTTGGGCTAATATGTGTGGTTGATGTGGCAATTAACAAGTGATCCACAACAATGGGATCTTATAAACAGTTAAGATCCCGCTACGTGTGCGCCACATCATTAATTATTATAATTTCATATTTTATAAATATCCACATCAAAATCCACTAACATTTTTTTATTCATCCACTTTTTACTTTATACTATTCATGAGTCTCACTTGTCATAACAATTACTTAACATTATATATATATATATATATATATAGAGGATGGATCATGTGAGAAAAAAAACCCCTGTGAGAAAAAAGAATAAATCATATCCATTAGATCTAAATAAATCAATGGTTGATATGCAATCAAGCAACAATTAAAACACAATCAAGCAATTGCTTGATTTTGTTTTAGTTGTTGCTTGATTATTATGTTGCTTGATTGTGTTTGATTTGTTGCTTGATTTTATATCAACCATTGATTTATTAAGATCTGATGGATATGATTCATTCTTTTTTCTTACAGGGGACTTTTTCTTACCTGATCCGCTTTCTATATATATATATATATATACATATATTTTTATTTTTTTTGATTTATTGAATATAGATAAATAAATAAATAATAAAATTTTGTTTACTGTAATTAATTAGTTCGAATTCATTGAATCATACATTCAATTAAAAAGTTTAATATTACATAATAAAAAAAAATAGCACACATTGATAGATAATACAGTATTACATAATAAAAAAGACTACATATTGATAGATAATACAATATTACATAATAAAAAAAAATCACACATTACAAAATATGTATTAATAAAAAATAAAATAAAATATAAAAATATTTAAACAATTTTAAAACGTAAATTAAAAGAATTAAAAAAAACAACGAAAAAAAGATTAAAAAATCAATGTTTAAATTAAAGAAAATTAAAAAAAACATTTACATTATAAAAGAAAAGAAAAAAAAAAAGGGAATCAGGGCCACTTGCGATGCGGGCGCGTGTGACACACGCGCCAATAGGCTCGCGCGTGCGTCGCACTCGCGCATCAGCTCGGGGCCACTGCTCTGCATGAAACGGGAGCTTAAATTAGATCCCAATACCTCTTTCTCTCTCCAGATTTTGCTCTCTCTCTCTGCCATCTAGATGATGAGTGATGAGGTGGGGATCTTAAAATTTTAAGATCTCCCCACTACAAATGCCCTTAGGCACCTAATAGTTGGAAAAAAGTTCGGGCACCTATTTTTACAACAATGATCGATGTTGTTGAGGCTTATTACAAAAGTGATGGAGAGTTGAGGATCCGGGTTGTATGGACACTCCTTTATCGAATGGGCTTTATTGAAAGGGATATGCTCCACTTTTTTTTATTTTTTTTTCGTTCAGCTCATAATATGTATTGTGGTGTTTATTTTAAGTAATTTATGTAGATAAAAAAGAGTATAAGCTAATCTATAACATACTTATACTCGAGTTTAATGTTAAAATTAAAATAATTTATTTCCAATTTCGGAGTATAGTGATTAAAGCATTTTGTCTATGATTAATTGATTGTTTGTTGGAGGATACAAAAGAACACCCCTCTCTTTGATTAAATTGTATAGCCGATAACAAAAATATGAAATAATTAGATGATATAAATCATTTTTATGAACGGTGATTGTATAATATTTTCATTTTCCTTCTATAAAAAAGTACTGATTTATTTTGTGTGATAATTTATCCTTCATAATAAGTACTAATAAATTTTCATCATCATTCATGGGATCTTATTTAATAAAATCCTAAATGCTGATCCTAAGAAGTTGACAAAGTTAGTTAGAAAGTCAATTATCTTTCGGTTGCATGTCCTCATGTGTTTTTAGGAATGTAAATGAGGTGAGCTACTCTACTTAAAATTTGATGAAAGTTCTTGTAAATTAATAAATTTTGTTTACTAAACGGACCAAATTTTAATGGTAAATTTTCAGATGAGATGGTCTCATCATTTTTATGGTGAGACGAATTTAATGATGTATTTAATTTATTGAAATGATGTATTTCTATATTGCAAATAATGTATTTCTTTGTTACAAAAAATGTAATTTTTACACATAAAAAAATATATAATGATGTAGTTAATTTATTGAAATGATGTATTTCTTTATTGCAAATGATATATTTCTTTATTGCTAATAATATAATTTTTTAAAATGAAATGATGTATTTAACTTATAGAAATAATGCATTAAGGCCCGTCTCATAATAAAAAAATGGTGAGACCGTCTATTAGGAGACCAACGCAATTTTAATTTTATGGTATTTAACTCGTGAACTCAAAAACAAATTTGCTAAGTAAATTAGTTTTAAATCTTAAATTATTTGCTATTCAATTAAAATAATAATAAATATTTAAACATAATTATAAATTTAGAGGGCTTATCTTGACTTAATTAAAACTCAATTAACTTTATAAATATCAATGTTTTTTATAATAAAAATTGACTTGACAATAATGAGTTAAACATGATACATTATTCAACTTGATTTGATCAATTACACTTGTGTTTTTTCCTCGTGAAAAATGAGAAAGTTGCTCGATTATGTTTACTATATTGTTCGAATACCAAATCTAGTATTCGAACAATGTAGTAAACATATTTAAAGCGATGTGTGTATTCAGATAATATGGTAGCACATAATCAAGCCAAACATAATCAAACAACTTTCTCATTTCTCACCTAATCTCATATTGGTATTCAAGCAACATGGTAAACATATTTAAGCAACGTGGTAAACATAATCAAGTAATGTGGTAAAGAGGGTTGGCAATTTTTGATATGACACGATAAGACAAAATGAACCAGCACTCTAATAATGGCACAAACACGACACGACCTGTTAAGCTCTAGACACAAATATGACATTACCCATTAAGCTCTGAACACGAACACGATAACGATAACGACAAAACACACAAATTGCCAACTCTACACCTAGAGCTAAGAATTTTTTATACAACATAATAACACGACACGAACACGCACGATAATAATCAACACGAACATGATAACCTCCAACACGAAGATCAGACATGATAACATCTAACACAATAACGACCTGACATCTAGGAATTGTCAGCTGTTATGAAATTTTTGTTAGAAATTCTTTCATTAAATGATGTTTTGATGACTCAAACATATCACTAGATTAGTGTGTCTCTAGCTAGATTAGCTCAAACTTTTAATGTCCTGTATAGGAATTATTGAGTTGTAATAGAAGCTGATCACAAGCTTTAGGAGATTTGCTGGCGAAGTTTTCACTAGCAAATAAGCTTGTTTGAAGATTGCTGACTAATTTCCTTTACCAGCAAAACGTCTTTGGAGGAAACTAGTTGACGCGTTATCACCAGCTGGTAATCCACCAGCAAAGAGATTACCAGCAAGTGTCACCAGAAAGGTGCTTCCCAACTAGCAAAAAGACACACGTAAGCCAGGATAAGCGAAGACCTTACAAGACCAGACTTTAAGAAATGGGATCTTAAAGTTTGTGTTCCTTAAAGCTTGTTCGTCCAAGGAATCCACCAACAAGCATTTCTCGGACTGGCTAATAGCCATTCTGACCTAAGCAACAAAAGTTCACCTGCTCTGATAGAAAGGACTCTGCGAGTAAGAAAAAGGAGACCTCGATAGGATGGGTTCTTTTTGTCTCACAACTGCTCCAAACAGCTACGAATTCAAATCTTCCAAAGAGCGCCTATAAATAGAGCCTGCAAAATAACTTGAGAAGGTTACCAAATTGAATTCTGGCGAACTCTACATTGAAACCAAGCAACCATCTACGAGTTTGTCATTCTCGAAAGCTTCCTACTCTTCTCATTCAAAAGCTTTCAGGTTGTTCTAACAACTTTTCGTGTTCCTTCCTGAACACGAGGCTTTGTGCGTCTAGCTAGAGCTACTTCAGTTTTCTTACATTCTAAGTAAGAAAATATCTTGGAGTTGTCACTTCTCTAGTGACAACTATCATGGGTGTATACCAAAATCGGACATTCTCAAGAGGAACTCAAACTCCTATGACCATCTGGAGGCTGCGAGGTGCAGCCTCACTCTAGATCTGACAAAGCGACGGAGAGCGGAGGACTTGGCGAGAGAGCTAGTGGACTGGTGGACACAGACATTCACTAGCTAGCAACAGATGGTTTGGTCCGAACTTCTACATATCTTTGTGTTATTTATTGCTTTATTTAATTTCTGCATTGGATTTAAAACCTAACAGCTAAGAAATATATTGCTCGTTCAAAACAAACCGCAATTCTAAACCCAAGTTGGTGCCAGAATCACTAGTTTGGAGGGCCCAACCTTGATAGACTTTCGCCACACTTTGCCTAACTCCGATTTGAGACCAACATCAGCCCTAAAGGTAGATATAATCAAACAACTTTATCATTTCTCACGGGAATTTTTTCTCTAATGATCTTATCTCTCTCTTTCTCTCTCTCTATATATATATATTGAGACCAACATCAAAATCACTATATATATATATATATATATATATATACGATCATATCCTAACCCACTTTCATATGCTAACATGCTAACTACAAAATGCATTTGCTATGACTAAAAATACATAAGCAAATGCAAAAAAATGCACCATTTTTTATTGCATAATCGATGCATTGATAATTTTATATGCGGATTTGGTGCATTTTTTATAAAAATCTAAATACAATAATATTTTATATGTGGATTTGATGCATTATTTAAAAATGCATCAATCCTGTGAAGGGATTTTAATGTCGTGAATTGAAGCACGTAAATTCATATAAGCGCCGATCAATAATTGGATATCATAATTAATTACTATGCATATGATTGATCCTGGTATGCTCCTATCGAATATGCATAAGAAGGTTTATGCGAAATGTCTGGATTGTAGAAACTGAAGAACGCGATGCACGGAGATTTGATCCTTGATCCTGATTTGATCCTTGATCTTCTATCTTATGGAACAAGATTTAATCCTATAAGATGAAGGAATTAAATCTATAAAATTAATAACAATTAATTTCAAAACTGAGGAGAGAGAAGTAGAAAACGACCCTCTAGATCTGATCTGTATCCAAGCTCTGATCCAAAAATCTTGTGAAGATTTCCTTCAGATTCCGTGCCTATCGAGAAGCAGAATTTCCTCATCGTTCTCAGATCTAGTCGCCAATCACAGCTCCCAAATCTTGGTCTGCTGCTTTGCAACTTATGATCTTGTGGTGTATTGTGATCTGAGAACCTGAGGCCTATTTATAGGAAAAATCTGATCTCCAGATGGGCTTGAGCTTTCATGGGCCAGACCAGGGACCCGTATACAAATAGCAAATAAGGACTATCAATTAATTAATTCCCATATTCAATCAAGAATATAATTAATTAATTAATATTGATTCATGCCACCAGAGAATCAATATTGTCCTACCTATTTGATTTCACGTGGTGAGGAATGGGTTGCATATGCTCGGTATATCCCCACATTTAAAGTTACAGAAATTCATTAATTAATTTAGGCTCTTACAAGCCATTTAATTAATTAACATCTTATATTCCTGAGTCAATCCACTCAACCCTTTTCACTTATGCTTGAACTTAATCAACCTGCAGGACTTTAGCATAACGAACCTTTTGAGCTGCTCAATGAATGTTACCATCCTATACTGGATGTGGTTACCTAGTTCTAGTACTAGACAGTCATACAAAAATTGCTACCACCCAAGATACAGATATACAAGCTCGACTAGAGCCTTTCACTGCATCTCAAAGTGACACACAATATGTGTATACTTCTTTACCTTCATCTAGGCTTAGGATCTCATCAAGCCACAAAGATCAGGATTCCTTTAATGTCAAATAAAGGAATCGATCTTAACTTAGGTCCTATTAATGCGTACCCCCGCACCAGCATACCAAGCAACCAAGATAAGCTGCTTATTACTACGTATGATGCAGCCTATACCGACAGTCTATCCTGGGACTGTCTCCGCTGTGACAACCATTTATATCTGTTTAGGTCAGACGATCCATACGGTCTTCCGTGATCTACTACACACCGTATGATCTCCCTATCAACGAGATAAGAGAATAAAAGCATTTGCGAAATATGTATGTTAATTTAGACAGGAGATTATCATATAATATTCGTGATTCCCAGTATATTAACCAATAAACCTTGTACATAATATACCAATCATAATGCTTTCAGTATATAATTCCATCATCCTGCACAAAAAATGCTCTGAGCAGTTATATTATTTTGCACTAGCTAATGCATTTTCAGTCCTGGACAAATATATTTTGTAGTTATTATGTTATTATCTAAGGATGTGTTATCATGTAATTGCTACCATATATATATATATATAAGTAAACTCAGACACAATTTATGGTAATATTTGTTGCATTAGTTTGTCATTGATAAACTATTTAGTTAATTAATTGTAGAGTGAATAATCCTATATAAAGATAATATATTATGATTTGGTTGTTAGTTAGATTAATTTCGTATGAGGTAAATACTTCAATCAATAATGAATAATCTATTAGATATTTTATTAATCGACCTATAAAGTTTAGTGAAAATACAATGAAAAAAAAAATTAATTTAATCAATTCAAAATTTAGAGAAGATGTTGCCTACTTCGTGAAGCGGGACTTTCAAAGTCATAGGAGACCCAAGAATCCCTTCCACACAGAGAGACCAGCAGGGCCACCAACGGAAAAACCCCCTTCCACCTCCACGTTGAAGGAAGGAGAGAGTTCCATCACAGAACTTGAAGAGCAAATGAGAAGACTCTCCTGAGTTTTGGAGAAGGCGAGAGCTAAAACTAACATTCTTTAATCAGCTGAGAAGAGATTCGTCAAACGTCCTCAATGCACGTGATTTGAGTGTAACTCTCCCGACCACCTGGAGTTCGAGTGTCCTTCAGTGGACACAGAGGAGAGATCGACTGAGGAGGTTGATTGAGATCAGAGCATCAAAGGTCGTTGCCTAAGCTATGCTCTCTAGGATGGAGGTTCCACATATTCCCGACCATGATGATCGATCAGTATCATCAGACGATGAGTTGGAGGAAGAAGCATTGTTAGCATTTATGGTAGCAATTGGTGACGCTGCAGACGATGAAGATGACAACTAACAAGCACTAACTCTTGTTGATGATGTGGTAACTAGCTCTTTACTAGTTTCATTTATTTTTGCATGCATCACTGGGGACCCTGAGTCGTATTGCTCCGACTCAGAGGACATTTCCCTCGACTCACTTTCAAAAGAATTTTCTAGATTTTATGAGTTGAAAAATGTCTTAGGCGGTGAAAACACCTCGCTGAAAATTCAAGTTTGTATTTTGATCAACGAGATTGAGAAATTGAGGTCTATCAGCGAGCAACTGGCTAAACTCAAGGAAGTACACTCTGCACTTATTCAAAAATTCAATGTTTGAAAATATGAGTTTATTCATTGAAGAGAGAAAATCTTAAGCCTGAATCATGCAAATGATCTTTCTTAAAAAGCTCAAGAGTTTAAGATGAAGTGTTGTTGACCCAAATGAATCCTTCAAATAAATCAGGTCTAGGTTTTAGTAAATCTATTTTGAGCAATCATGCATCTTCATCTAGCGTTGTCACTGGAAAAAATAAATATGTTTATGATAAAGCCATGTCCAGTGATCAACAATGGGTGAAGGGTAATGAGGAATTACAACAAAGGCACCAACATTTGATGGTAATGCTAAATGTTGGTATGCCACAACCCCAAGCTGGGCAAGTAGCAAGCTGCAAGGAAACCAACAAGACCCAACAAATTGATTGATTAGCATGTTCCTGCTGATACAATACCAGCTAGCACAACCAGTTCGACAAAGCTGCCAACAAAGGTCGCACAAGCAAGGAGAGCCCCAACAAGGCATGCTAGGAAGCCAAACATACCTCCTAATTACTTCCCTAACCATATATCATTTTCTCATCCTCAAAATGAAAAAATGATTCATCCAAGTGATGAGTTTTGTATACTGAAAGCATTTATTATAATGAGTATACAACGGTTTATTTCTCCTATCTGTTAACAATCTTACATGTATGAACAATGGTATCCTCTTGTCTCACCGATAGGGACGATCATACGGCGTGTTGTAGATCGCAGAAGACAGTATGATTACTTGACCTAGTGAGACATAAACCTGATCACAACCGAGACAGCGTATGAGGATACGTCTGTCCGGATGGCTGCGGCATTGTCGGGATAAGTAGTCTGTCTTGGTTACTTGACATGCTGGTACGCAGAGGTGGCATATTGATGGACCGCAGTGAGATGTATTCGTCTGTCTGACATCAGCGAATACAAGATCTCGTTATATTGATTGAGTCCAAACCCAAACGAAGGTTCAGGGGTTTGCACGGGTTGATTGTTGCTTCGACTTGCCATGGTGGAGAGCCTAAGTAACGTGCTCGTATATCCGCATCTTGGGTAACAGCAATTTGTGTAGTACCGCCTGAGATTGGGTTTAGGTAACCATATCCGAGTAATAGGATGGGGACATTCCCTGAGGAGCTCAATAACATTCATCGTGCCAAAGTCCTGCAGGCTGATTAATTTCAGGCACGAGTGATAAGGTTTGAGTGGTACTACTCAGGAATTATAAGATATTAATTAATTATAGTTAGAGCTTGTCAGAGGCTCCGATTAATTAATGGATGTCTGGTAACCTTAAATATGGGGATTCTCAATTAATGCAGCCCGTTCTCATAACGTGGTAATAAAGGGGTAGGTCAGTATTAATTCTGTGGTGAAAAAGAATTAATATTAATTAATTAATTGTGTCCTGGGTTGTGGACATGGAAATTAATTAATTTATAGGCCCACTTTATTATTTGCATTAGGTCCCAGGACTGGCCCAAATTAAATATGCTGAATTGAGCCCAAAAAGGCCCATTAGGGTTTACAACCCTAGGTCTATAAATAGACAGCTCTCTCTCATAAGTTGTAACACAGTTGAAACACACTAAACCTAGAGAGAGAGAGAGGCGCCGTTTTTGGAGAAGAAAGGAGGAGAATTTCGATTCTGGTCCTGCTCAGAATACAGATCTACGGAGTCCTCACCAGTAGTAGATCTGAACAGCATTGGGACACAACCCTGAAGATCTGATCTGGAGAACATAAATCCTATTTCTTTCTTTTCTTTGTTTTCGATTTTATTTAAGAAATTAGGGTTCTAATTTTTTATTCCGCAGATAAAATCGAATTGCGTGGTTGAATTGGAATTTGGAATTCAAACGCAAAAGATCGGATCAGACACGACGGAATAACGGTAATCCCTCAATCCACAATACTGGTTATTAAATTCATAGGAGCATGCTAGGGTTTTGTGAATTTGAATTATGTGCAATATCCATAAATCGATCCGGTTCAGTTTGGTTTTGGTGATTCGGTTCACGGAAAAACCCTACAATTGGTATCAGAGCCAGGTTTCTGATTTATGGCTCTGTTGTTCATAATTGAATTCAATATGCATGTATGAATTTATTGTTTATTGTGGATGGTTTTTGTTCCTCGTGGCAACCCGTTAATTCAGCCCGCGGTGGTTTATCCGTGTAGGGCTGAATTGTTTTGGAAAATTACGAGAAAATCCGTGATTAGTGTAGATTTAAAAAAATTGTAATTGAATAGTTTTTCTGTAATTTTTCAAATTTAATTTGGACAGGTCGAGGATGAAGAACGAAGACGG
>JAPKLW010001302.1:200553-222824 GCA_026898455.1 Plectranthus barbatus
TTATTTTTCAAAATCTGTAATTGGATGGGTCGAGGACGAAGAACAAACACGGAGCCGACGCAGGGCCGATGGAGACGACGGCAGGCGCAGGCACACACGGCCGGTGCGCACAGCCGCGGCGCGCAGCAGCGCGCGGGGCACGCGCGCACGCATCCGCGTGGCGGCGCTGGGCACGGCGGTTGGCTGGCGGCAGCGGGCATTGGTCGGCGGCGGCTGTGGCTGTCGTCGGCTGCTGCTGTCCCATCGCGGTGGCTCGTGTTTTGGTGGTTTGTACAATCCTGTGTAAACCCTAGGGTTTGCATTAGGGTTAGGGCAAATCATCAGATCACAAAGGCCTAAATCCCAGAAGATTTGGTGTATCCAGATTTGGAGGCCCTTGAAGATTTGAAAAGATTTGGAATTATCCAAATTAATTCAAAATTCAAATTGTATTAGATAGAATTTAATTTTTCTATTTTTGGGGCCACGATGAATTTTTTTTTGCCTTAATTGTCCTCGTATGATATGTGATTTATTTATGTGCGCAATTACGCATGTGTAGATAATAGAAAAAGCATGATTTATCGCTTTTATTATTTACAGCTTTTCAAGCATGCTTATGTGATTAATTTCTTTTGTTGGATTATATTTTGGGAATTTTTGGGCTTGTTTAATTACATGCAAAAATTTGGGAAATATAATGACAAAGAAATTATGTGTGCGCATAAAGAAACATTTTAAAAGAAAAATACTAAGCAGATTTTTTAATTAAAATCAATAGACCTCCACAAAGCGGTCTTAGGCTGTAAGTGTATTTCTCGTTCTAGTAAACGTCTACGAGTGTAGCTTGCTAGTTCCTAGAGGTGCATGGGTACGGTTGTTGGGATTTCTAGACAAACAATTTAAATCATGTGAATAGTGGGAGGGCTTTGCGTAAACGTCTACGAGTGTAGCTTGCGTAGACCTCTTTCACAAGTATTCTAGGATTGATTTAAATTATAGATAACAAAAGCTTTAAGGGCTGTGCGGTATGGTTACGTGCCATGCTAAACTGTCTCTTTTGGCCAGAGTTAAATTTGTGGTTAATTGCTTAGAAGCATCTTAGAATATAATGCAAGAATTGCATCCCTGTTCTTGAGAGATGGCTTGATCTAAGGTTTTCACTAATTATTAATTTCTAGTGTCAAAAGCATCCTGACATGGTAGTGAAATTAAATGGATTGGGGCTTAAAACCCGCAGTTCTGGTTGAGGGTGACATCGTAAACGTCTACGAGTGTAGCTTGCGGTGGGAACTATCGGGCAATTAGTGGAAAACATTTGTATTTGATTTATTAAAAGGTTTTCAATGCATTTGTTTTCGAAGTTCAACATGTATGTTCTTATTTAAGATCTTTATTGTTTCAGATATGTCTATGTCTAATGTCATCAATATTCTCGCACAAAACACTCTAACTGGTCCGAACTTCCGAGAATGGAAGCGCAATCTCGAGTACCTCCTGATTGCAGAAGAACATATGTTCGTTCTGCAAGTACTTCGTCCCGAAGTGCCAACTGCTGAATCCAGTCAACTGGATATAGACTTTTACAATGTAGTCAAGTGCTACATGATGACCACTATGTCGAAAGTATTGCAGCAGCAACATCAGCACCATAGGGATGCCTATGACATTATGCAATGTCTGGAGGTGACCTATGGGGAAACTGATAGAGCCGTCAGATTCAATCTCATGAGGGAAATCGTGAGTAAGAAAATGACTGATGGCACCTCAGTGAGAGAGCACGTAGTTACCATGACTCACCTCATGGATGAACTGACTGTGCATGGTGGAGGTATCGACGCTGAGGCTAAGGTCGATATCATACTGAACTCTCTACCCAAGTCCTTTGAGAGTTTTAGACTGAATGTTGTCATGAACAAGAAAGAGTATACTCTCAATGAGTTGCTCAATGACTTGATGGCAGCGGAATTAGTTATGAACCCTCAGAAGGTTGCCTTGGTTACTTCTGGTAGTCTCTCTGTTGTACCGAAAGGTATGAAGCGGAAGAAAGGGATTAAGAAGTGGACCAAGAAGACACCTGTGAAGAATGGTGGGGCTGGGAAAAAGCCTAAGGTGGCGACCGAAAGGGACAGGTGCTTCAGGTGTGGTAAGAAAGGACACTGGAGGAAAGATTGTCAAGCCAACAAAGCTAGACAAGGTATGCCATTTTGCATGTATAACTGTAAGCATGATTAGAGTTAGTTGTTGCTCTTCTAGAACTGTAAACACTGACTTGTTGATCATGTTGTTGTAGTTTGCAGGGGACCGTGCCGACAAGGCTGGTGAGTGATGGCAAGAAGATACCAAACTGGATGAAGGCAACGTTTTATGACGGAGCTTCATGGAGTTTTCTTTTCCTTATGTTTTGATGAATTAAAGTACATTTGAGAATTTATTTGTGGGCCGTGGTTTATCGGCAGGACAAATTTCATCAACTTTTATGGATATTTGTTATTTATGATTTTATTATTGGTAATAACAATGTTATCCATTATGGTATGTTGATTTACAATCTCTATGTTGCTTTGATCAAATATGTCCTTAAGTATTGCATGTAATTCATCTGTAATTGATAATCCTAGAAAGAGAAAACTTACTTCTTCTGATGAGGATCTTACATATCTCTGGCACTTGAGACTTGGTCACATCAGCTTGAAGTGGATTCAAAGACTTGCAGATGACGGTACATTGGACATAGTCCGGGCTGTACCTTATCAAGTCTGCGAATCCTGCATCGAGGGCAAGATGTCAACTAGGCCTTTCAAGGCTAGTCAGTCTCGAGCAGAGGAAGTGTTGGAATTGATCCATTCTGACTTATGTGGACCGATGTCCACGCAGGCTCGTGGAGGGTACGAGTACTTCATCACTTTCATTGACGACTACTCAAGGTACGGATATGTTTACCTGCTTCGCTACAAGTCTGAATGCTTTGAGAAATTGAAATAGTTCAAGGCTGAAGTAGAAAAGAAGGTCGGGAAAACTATCAAGTTTCTGCGATCTAACCGCGGTGGCGAATACCTTGGCAACGAGTTCCTGCAATATTTGTCAGAAAACAGAATACATCCCAGTGGACTGCACCGGGTACTCCCCAGCAAAACGGTGTAGCTGAAAGAAGAAATAGGACTCTTCTAGAGATGGTAAGATCAATGATGAGTTATGCAAACTTACCAATTTCGTTTTGGGGCTACGCATTGGAAACAGCAGCTTACGTGCTTAATGTGGTGCCTTCTAAATCAGTTCCTAAGACACCTTCTGAGCTCTTCCTTGGTCGCAAACCTAGTTTGTGCAAGTTTAGAGTGTGGGGCTGTCCGGCACACGTACTGTCGAAGGAACCTGATAAGTTAGAAAGCAGGTTAAAAGTAATATTGTTCATAGGGTATCCCAGGCAAACGAAAGGAGGTTACTTTTACTGTCCTGAGAGTCAAAGGGTCGTTGTTAGCACCAACGCTAGATTCTTGGAGGACGAGTATATGAGTAATCACAGGTCAAGGAGTGATATCGTTCTTCAAGAAATTGAGATTGAGAATGCAATTCCAAGGGAAGGGGAACGTGTAGATGTGGGTGCACCTGTGAGAGGTACAACACCACAGACACGTTCTTCAGTGCAAGGTGCAGGACCACAAGTCACTGCACCTACTACTGACACGACACCGATGCCTCGTCGTAGTGAGAGAGTTATTTTCCAGCCGGAAAGGTACATGTTCATGGGTGAGTCTTTGGACTTGAGCCCGGAAGACGGACATGAGGACTCTAACCCACTGACTTACGAAGAGGCAGTGCAGGACAAGGATGTTGCGAAATGGCGTGTCGCCATGGATTCTGAAATTGAATCCATAACTGCTATGGATGTATACCAGAAAACTGATTTGTCGGATGGCTTTAGGGCCATAGGGTGCAAATGGGTATACAAGAGAAAGAAAGGGGCGGATGGAAAGATCACGACATTTAAAGCCAGGCTGGTGGCAAAGGGTTATAGTAAAAAAGAGGGCATTGACTATGACGAAACCTTTTCACCCGTAGCCATGCTCAAATCCATCCGGATACTCCTTGCCATAGCTGCGCATATGGACCTCGAGATCTGGCAGATGGATGTCAAAACCGCTTTTCTAAACGGTTACCTTGAAGAAGGTAGAGACATCTATATGCAGCAACCCGAGGGTTACATAAGCAAGGGCGAAGAACATCTTGTTTGGAAGCTTAGGAAGTCCTTGTATGGACTTAAGCAAGCTTCAAGGTTGTGGAACTTACGTTTCAACGATGTGATTAAATCCTATGGATTTGCACAGTTGGAAAACGAAAGTTGTGTTTACCGACTTTGTGCCAGTGGGAGCGTGGTCTTCCATGCACTTTACGTTGATGACATACTCCTATTTGGAAACAACGAGGGAGTGATATCCGAAATCAAAGTTTGGTTGTCCGAACAGTTCCAAATGAAGGATCTGGGAGAAACTGGCTACATTCTTGGTATTAAGGTCTTACGAGATCGTAAGAGAAGAATGTGAGCTTATCCCAAGCATCCTATGTGGATACTGTGATAGCCCGGTTCAGCATGCAACTCGCCAAGAAAGGCTTGCTACCTTTCAGACATGGCGTTCATCTTTCTAGTAGGCAGTGTCCTCAGACACAGCGGGAGAAAGATGAGATGTGTCTTGTACCATATGCTTCGGCTGTGGATAGTCTCATGTATGCGATGCTGTGTACCAGGCCAGATATCTGTTATGCCGTTGGCATGGTAGCAAGATATCAGTCTAACCCTGGACAGGCGCACTGGACTGCTGTAAAGCACATCCTCAAGTATTTGAAAAGAACTAGGAATTTCTGCCTAGTTTATCAAAGTGAGTATTTGTGCCCTGTGGGTTATACAGACTCGAATTTCCCATGGGACCAGGATGAGAAGAAATCGACCTCAGGATATGTGTTTACCCTGGGAGGTGGAGCTGTATCTTGGAGGAGCTCAAAGCAGAAATGCATTGCTGACTCCACCATGGAGGCGGAATATGTCGCCGCCTCCGACGCCTCGAAAGAGGGGGTGTGGCTCCGGAACTACCTTTTAGAGTTGGGCGTGATCCCGAGTTTGCCAAGGAGCATCACAATTTATTGTGATAACTCTGGTACAGTGGCTAACTCAAAGGAACCGCGGTCTCACAGGGCAAGCAAACACATAGAGAGAAAGTACCATATCATACGAGAAATTGTATCGAGGGGCGATGTGCTGATTAAGAAGATTAACACTGCTGACAATCTTGCTGATCCGTTTACAAAGAGCTTGCCGGAGAAAGTTTACAAAAAGTCTCAGTCTGTCTCTGCCTGACCTTAAGACTTCTACCTTGGACAGTATGAACGGTAGAGAGCCTCTCGCCTAGTTCAGAGAGAAAAAGAGCGCGTCGGGAACTCCAGATGCTACTCCTTGTACAGCTTGAAAGGTACTTTTCATTTCATTTGAAATCTTTTTCTTTTTTTCCACCGGCATCGTCTTTGCCCCCTTTTCCAGGTTTAGAAAGACTGGTTCGAAAGGACCAGGAAAAACCTATTTAGAGTAGAGGTAGAACATTAGGACATTTTTTTGCCCTAACCACTGTTCTACCTCTTTAGTTGTTGTACATCTTTCCCGTCTGATCATAATGCTTTAGCTTGACTGCTCTCCCTTTTCTTTTCGCTATAACCGGACTTAGCGTTGGCAGCTAGGTCTGAGGTGGATGCCGACCACTGATAGTGGTTAAAGTGATAGCAGACTAGATAAACGGACTGTATACTCTGTAATAGCTTAGTTATGCTTTGAGTATAAGTGGGAGATTGATGGGTTTTGTATACTGAAAGCATTTATTATAATGAGTATACAACGGTTTATTTCTCCTATCTGTTAACAATCTTACATGTATGAACAATGGTATCCTCTTGTCTCACCGATAGGGACGATCATACGGCGTGTTGTAGATCGCAGAAGACAGTATGATCACTTAACCTAGTGAGATATAAACCTGATCACAGCCGAGCAGCGTATGAGGATACGTCTGTTCGGATGGCTGCGACATTGTCGGGATAAGTAGTCTGTCTTGGTTACTTGACATGCTGGTACGTAGAGGTGGCGTATTGATGGACCGTAGTGAGATGTATTTGTCTGTCTGACATCAGCGAATACAAGATCTCGTTATATTGATTGAGTCCAAACCCTAACGAAGGTTCAGGGGTTTGCACGGGTTGACTGTTGCTTTGACTTGCCATGGTGGAGAGCCTAAGTAACGTGCTCGTATATCCGCATCTTGGGTAACAGCAATTCGTGTAGTGCCGCCTGAGACTGGGTTTAGGTAACCATATCCGAGTAATAGGATGGGGACATTCCCTGAGGAGCTGAATAACATTCATCGTGCCAAAGTCCTGCAGGCTGATTAATTTCAGGCACGAGTGATAAGGTTTGAGTGGTACTACTCATGAATTTTAAGATATTAATTAATTGTAGTTAGAGCTTGTCAGAGGCTCCGATTAATTAATGGATGTCTGGTAACCTTAAATATGGGGATTCTCAATTAATGCAGCCCGTTCTCATAACGTGGTAATAATGGGTAGGTCAGTATTAATTCTGTGGTAAAAAAGAATTAATATTAATTAATTAATTGTGTCCTGGGTTGTGGACATGGGAATTAATTAATTTATAGGCCCACTTTATTTTTTGCATTAGGTCCGAGGACTGGCCCAAATTAAATATGTTGAATTGAGCCCAAAAAGGCCCATTAGGGTTTACAACCCTAGGTCTATAAATAGACAGCTCTCTCTCATAAGTTGTAATACAGTTGAAACACACTAAACCTAGAGAGAGAGAGAGGCGTCATTTTTGGAGAAGAAAGGAGGAGAATTTCGATTCTGGTCGTGCTCAGAATACAGATCTACGGAGTCCTCACCAGTAGTAGATCTGAACAGCATTGGGACACAGCCCTGAAGATCTGATCTGGAGAACAGAAATCCTATTTCTTTCTTTTCTTTGTTTTAGATTTTATTTAAGAAATTAGGTTTCTAATTTCTGATTCCGCAGATAAAATCGAATTGCGTGGTTGAATTGGAATTTGGAATTCAAACGCAAAAGATCAGAACAGACTCGACGGAATAACGGTAATCCCTCAATCCACAATACTGGTTATTAAATTCATAGGAGCATGCTAGGGTTTTGTGAATTTGAATTATGTGCAATATCCATAAATCGATCCGATTCAGTTTGGTTTTGGTGATTCGGTTCACGGAAAAACCCTACACCAAGTAGGGGGACATCTACTTTAGGCCCAAACCCAATCACATTTCTTTTTCAAGGGCTAGGAAGGCTAACCAAGGTGGCAGCGAACTTGTTCCTAGGAAGCCACATGGTTCACACATGTATCCAGAACTAGTGTTCCAAGTTCCACGAAGGAAGCCTACTTACGAGCAGACTACACACACATGTGCACAACCCCAATCCTCCAATCAAAGTTCCATGATTATTTTAGGGGAAACGGAAGGTTGAAGGGATGAGCTCTGAGAAGCTTCCTACACCGAAGATAATTCGGACCTAGATCCCAAAAGGGTTCATCCGACTTACTAATCCTATAGGACCCGTTGATGATAGGGGACCTAAATTGTAATTTTTATATTGTAGGATGAGGTATATATGCATTAACTTCAGAAGAAGAGGAATTTTTGGATCCTCGATAGTGGATGCTCAGCTCACATGATCGGAGAAAGATATCTGCTGACATATTTGATAATGTTCAAGGGATTAACGATGATGTTCGGTAACAATTCCAATGGTTGAATCATTTTGTCGTGCCCCCAAATCGGCCCTATGCGACAGTCCCACATGCGAACAATGCACACTAAGGGATTTGGTGTTTTAACAACAGATACTCATATAGCGGAAGCAATCATCATTTTGAAAAATGAAATAATGGCTTGATTTTTAAAATGAAATGAAAGAGCTTATCCCGCTACAAAAATTCAAATATAATGCTTTACAACAAGGCGTGGAAGAGCAACGAACAACTAAGCATGCTTAGTACAAATAAGACAATAATAATTCAAATAATGACCTCCACACGGGTCTTACGCCAAGTATGACTTGGAAATAATTAAATCCAATATTCAACTGAAAACTATGGAACTATGTATGGAGACATGATTCCCTTGCTCGATATCGTATGACAAAACATGAGTTTAAATGTGTTGGGATTGTATACTAGAAGAATTTATGATTAAGTGTGAAACATTTGATACACTAGTCTTCATAAATGTGTTAGATCGACATGGTCGCTATCTGATATGACAAATATACGATACCAACAATAATATCATATTTTCTCGCCTATAGGGATGATCATATGGTGTGTAGGAGATCATAGATGATCAAATGAGTCATTTGACCTAGCGAGATATAAACGGTTATCACAGCTGAGACAGTCCTAGGATAGATTGTCGGTATAGATGGCAGCATACGCGGTTATAAGCGACTTATCTTGGTTGCTTGGTATGTTGGTGCGTGTGGTATGCATTGATAGGACCTAAGTTAAGATCAATTCCTTTATCTTACATTAAAAGAATACTGATCTTGATGGCTTGACGGAATCCTAAGCCTAATAAAGGTATGGAGGTATACACAGATTTGTGTATCACTTTGAGATACAATGGTGGAGAGTCTTTTCTGTACTTGTGTCTGTATCTTGAGTGATAGCAGTTTGTGTATGACTGTTTGTGACCAGAATTAGGTAACCATATCCAGTATAGGATGGTGACATTCCCTGAGCAACTCAAAAGGTTCATTATGTTAAAATTCTATAGGCTGATTAAGTTCAAGTATAAGTGAAAATGGTTGAGTGGATTAACACATAAATAAAAGATGTTCATTGATTATGGAGCTTGTAAGAACTCAAATTAATTAATGAATGCTCCTAAATCTTGGTTTGCTGTGTTGCATCTTATGATCTTATGGTGTGTTGTGAATTGAGAAACTGAAGCCTATTTATAGGAAATTCTGATCTCTCGATGGGCCTGAGCTTTCATGGGCTAGACCAGGGACCAAAATGCAAATAGCAAATAAGGCCTATTAAATTAATTAATTCACATAGTCAACCCAAAATATAATTAATTAATTAATATTGATTCATGCCACCAGAGAATCAATACTTTCCTACCTATTTGCTACCACTTGGTGAGGAATGAGTTGCATAAGCTTAGTATATCCCCACATTTAAGGTTACACACATTCATTAATTAATTTAGGCTCTGACAAGCCATTTAAGTAATTAACATCTTATATACCTCAGTCAATCCACTCAACCCTTTTCACTTATGCTTGAACTTAATCAGCCAACAAGACTTTAGCATAACGAACCTTTTGAGCTGCTCAAGGAATGTCATCATCCTATACTGGATGTGGTTACCTAGCTCTAATACTAGACAATCATACACAAACTGCTACCACCCAAGATACAGATATACAAGCTCAACTAGAGCCTTTCACTGCATCAGCATACCAAGCAACCAAGATAAGTTTCTTATTACCACGTATGCTGCAGCCTATACCGACAGTCTATCTTGGGAATCTCTCAGCTGTGATAACCATTTCTATCTCGCTAGGTCAGACGATCCATATGATCTTCCGTGATCTATTACACACCATATGATCTCCCTATCGACGAGATTAGAGGATAAGAGTGTTTGTGACACATATTTATTAATTCAGACAGGAGATGATCATACTACATTCATGATTCCCAGTATATTAACCAATAAACCTTGTACATAATATACCAATCATAATGCTTTCAGTATATAATTCCATCAATCTTCAATAGATATCTGGATCAGAGATAGCTCGTGTTAGCCTCATATAGAGATGCGTTCTGTTCTTCTTTCTATCACGAGGGTCATGCTTGTCTTCCTTTCCTGTTCAACATACAAACGTAAGGTCTCTCTCAATTTTTGGATGATGGTGTACAGTTCATTAAGGTGATTTTCGAGCTTCCGACTACTAGCATACTGGCGTTAGAAAAGTTGTTGTAGTTCTGTAAATATTGATATCGATCCACGGGGGAGGCTCCCAAACCATTCTAAGGCGGGTTTTGTTAGGCTGGATCCAAAGTTTTGCTCATGCAAGCTTCTCGCACATCTGCGGGTATGGATGCAGTGAATATTTTCTGCTTATATATCACGTTGTAGTTCTCGGGATCTGTGGTCCCATCATACAAAATGAAGTTTGGTGGGATGAGCCTAGTTGGGATCTCGATATTAGCTATGTCGGGAGTGAGGGGGAGTCGGCGTAACTCTCCCGTGCGATGTTCTTTTCCAGGGGTGGAACCCATGGGATGGGATGCGAGCTAGCAGGGACTCGAAGTAGTTCATCCGACTCCTGACCTTACCCTCGATCAAGCTCATTGCCATTGTTGCGATTGTTTGAGCATCTTCAGTGTCAACCCCAGCCCCAAACCTCACTCTGGTATTCGGCAGGGGATTCTGGCCATGATCGCTCGCGTTTTGGTCAAAGTCTCTATTAAAGTTCTCGGGAGTAACAGAAGGGAGTCTCGTGGAACTTTCCGTATCTGTGACCCATGGCTACTGGTTCACCAAAGGCCTTTCTTCCTGGAGCGTGGTGTGCCCTTGTCATCTGCTCCATCTACTGATTCATCCTTGCGAGCTCTTTCTACGCGTCCCTCATTTGGTTCATTAGCTGCGCCACGTTTGAATCACTCATTGTAGACGGGGGGAGATGGAGGGAAGCCAAAGCCAACTGCATCGCTCGATTTTGTTCCATCCCCAGGAGGAGGTTCTGGAGAGCTCCTGCTCTATTTTCCATGGCGTCCGCTCTTTGGGAAGATGAAATTTATGTGCC
Organism: Plectranthus barbatus; assembly: GCA_026898455.1. Lineage (NCBI taxonomy): Eukaryota > Viridiplantae > Streptophyta > Magnoliopsida > Lamiales > Lamiaceae > Plectranthus > Plectranthus barbatus. The sequence continues at coordinate 211,418 of JAPKLW010001302.1, forward strand.
CGAACTTACGGTTGGGGCTTTTCCTTTAGCCAGTTCCTACAAAACAGATATGATTATCGTTCCAAGAGCCCCACGATGAGAGCCGAATTTTGGAGGCTTGATTTGTGATGAAATAGGGACCCTTGGAACTTAGTGCAAGGAATAGACAAAAAATAGCAGAAGAACAACAAAAAGGCATAATTTTATTATCAAAGAAGAGCGCTATCACAAGATTCTGAGAGTACAAGTGCTAATAAAGGAAAAATTTTGCCAGAAATGGCCAATCAGCCTCTCTTCTATAGTTCAAGAGGAACCGTTACAACCCTAGAAGATTCAGGAGGTAGTTCCAATTTTCTTAGAGTTCGTGATTGGAGTGTGGCGATTGCGTCCTTTTTGGAGATTGTTTGGCTAGCGTTTCCCAATGGCACTCCGGGTTATCCACAACAAGATCCTTATCCATTCGGTAGTAGGCTATACAGGGAAACCCGAGGTAGTTCCAATTTCTTCGGGGAAGTCAGGTTTAAATCTCCAACGGTCCTTCGAGTTCTACACGGCTTGGTACTTGCCTTTCGATCTTCCAATCAGGCCGTGGATCATAGTTTCGTGATTCTAGGTCGTGTACTTCGGGAGTTGGACCTTGCTAGTAGTTCATAGTTCTATGAGTGGCCTGATAGAAGTTGTGTGACCTTTAGGTCAGGACCCTCTTCCTGTAGTGGGCTTTCATGTCTTGGTTGTCATCAATTACATTGGTCCTGGCCTGACTTAGCCCAACCAGAATTGGGCCCAACAACGGTTATACATGAATTATTTTAAAAATAGTAAATATAATAAATTGTTGAGATATAATATTTTTTTTTTTGAAAAAATGACAAAGATAATTCGATAGATCTTTATCATTTTTTGTTGTATATCTATGGTCTATTATGAAATAATAAATAAAACTAAATTAATATAAAAAGCTTTATGTTAGATCTACACTGATGCGTTTCATAGTAAAAATTTATATATTTAAAATTTTATTTTATTTTAAATAGAATTTGTTAATTAAATTTTAGTCTATCCAGATGTGTCAATTGTATATCAATCATGTAATTTATTGGACACACATAAAGCACTTAAATCATTTATGGCCTGAGTTAAAAACGCATTTAAAATTTTTAGAAATACAATACAATCCTTTGTGCTCTTTTTGTTTAAGTGCTTTAACATAATTCCCGTGATAATCAGAATTCTGAAATGGAAAACTGACTGCAGTGTTAATTACTTGAAAAGTAATAAACACCAAATGATAACCTTATGCTTGAAAAGCAAAGCCTCGTGTTCAGAGACACGAAAGATTTAGAGTGCTTTTGAGCTTTTGAGTTTTGACTTTGACAGAGTTTCTGCTATTTCGAAAGATAGATTCTGGTATTGATTTTTTTCGAAGTGGTCTGCTATTTATAGGCAGATTGGAGACCATTTGAATTTCTTTCCGTTAGAGACAAGAAATCATCGGTTAGAGACAAAGATTATATCGTCCAATCATCGTCCATTCATCTCTTCTATAGCAGCCTGCTCTAATCTACTTTTTTTGCAGTGTACTTTTACCTTCTCTCTGTCAGAGTTATTACTAGTACGAGAAACTTAAAAAATAAGATTCCTCGTACATGATTGTTGGTCGACACTTTAAGGAATCTTGGATAAGATTTTGAGTTCCACTCGGATTCCTTTTGTCTTCTCACTTTTCACGTGCTCTTTAAGCTTTGAAACTGAAAACTAAAATTCTCCGAATTTTAAGTTTTAAGTTTGTGGTTTCCTTTGGTGAAAAGTCAGTTTCTGGAAACTGAATTTCTGGCCTTTTCAAGTTTCAAGTTCCGAAACTAGATTTTATATTTCTAGTCTCTTAGTTTCTTCATCTTTAAGTTCTAAAACTTGACTTCAGCATCTCGAACTTTAGCTTCTAAAATTTTTCCTCCTTATAGAAACTAAGTTTCTGTCTTCTCCATCTTCAGCTTCCAATTTCTAGTTTCTATTACAACTCGATTCATTTTATTCAAAGATTACATGTAGAAACTTAAAGCTATTTTTGACACACCAAAACATCAAATAAAGAGTAACCAGTTTCTCAGTTCCTAACAATTTCCCCCTTTTTGGTGTTGTCAAAACCACATTTCTAAGAGTCTGGACAAATGACAATTGATGAACTGAGTTTACGACACAACTCAGAAATATCATTTCCTTATCCGACCTACTCTATTTGATCTTCCCCCTGAATTGAAGAGAAATTGCTTGATAAAAATTAAAATATAGTGCAAATAAAATTGCTGATCACACTGGAACATGTGAATTCAACCAGGTTAAAAACACAATCAAAAGAGCAAGAGAGAGACAATGAGAATTTTTCTGCAATCCAGTTTTCAGTTTTTCATTAATTGTGAGATATTACAAGTACATAAAAACTGAAAACTAGAGCCACGTTAAAAGCTAGAAAACTAGAGCCAGGCTTAAGAATAAAGGAAACTTTCTCAAAAACAAACTAAGTTTAAAAAACTTACGGGGTTGCTCTGATTATGAAGATGGCTTAGGATCTGAGAGTTTTTGTGCCAACTCCATTAAGGCTTTAAATTGAGCCTCCCTCCGCTTCTCTTTAGCTTCTTCCCTCTCTCGCCGCTCAGCTTCTTCAGCTTCTCTCTTTTTCTTTTCTTCTTCTTCTTTTTCTCGCCTGAGCCTCTCTTTTTTCTTCCTCTCTTCTTTCTCTTTTTTCTTGTCTTCTTCCCCCTTTTTGTCAACATAAAAATAGTTGCCACATTTTGTTTTATGGAAGAGACAGTTTCGAGAGTCTCATCATCCTTCTTCTCCTTCTCTTCAAGTTTTGCTTTAACCTCTTGAGTCTCCTGCCATATAGCTTCCAATTGAGATTGAACATAATGCTTAACTTCAGATATTATGGCAGACTAGGAGCAACTGGTTGTGGTTCGATTGGCATCCTTTGAGTATTCAATTAAAGGATTTTCATGAGAGACAGTGATGGTCGGGGTAAAAAGTACTATGCCACTTATTTTTCTTCTTTCTTCTTCCTCCTTAACAGCAAGTTCCTACCTAATTCTTTCTTCCTCTTCGGCAACTTTCTTTTTCTTCTCCTCTTCCACCAAGTGAAGCTTAAACTTGTCACAAACCTGCGAATGTTTATAAGTTTTGCCACTTCTCCAAGTTCTTGCGCCTGCCCTTTAATGACTTGAATAGCGTAGGTTGTCCTCTCTGAAGTAGTAATAACAGTAAGCTCGTTGAAGGGATTTTTGTTGTCGTGAATTGGATCACTTAAATCTATATAAGCATAGATCGATAATTAGATGTCAAAATAAATTACTATGCCTATGATTAATCCTAGCATGCTCCTATAGAATATGTATAAGAAGGTTTATACAGAATACCTGGATTGTAGAAACTGAAGAACGCTTGCCGCAGAGATTTAATCCTTGATCTTGATTTGACCCTTGATCCTCTTTCCCGTGCAACAAGATTTAATCCTAAAAGATGAAGGAATTAAATATATGAAATTAATAAAATTAATTTCAAAATTGAAGAGAGAGAAGAAGAAAAAGATCCTCTAGATCTGATCTGTATCCCAGCTCTGATCAAAAAATCTGGTGAAAATTCCCTCCGGATTCCATGCCTATCAAGAAGCAGAATTTCCTCATCGTTCTCAAATCCCAGTCGCCTATCACAGCTCCCAAGTTCTGGTCTGCTGCTTTGCAACTTATGATCTTGTGGTGTGTTATGATCTAAGAACCTGAGGCCTATTTATAGAAAAAATCTGATCTCAGATGGGCTTGAGCTTTAACGGGCCAGACCAAGAACCAGTATGCAAATACTACCTCCGTCCTGCGCTATTTGTCCCATATGGTTTCGGCACAGAAACCAATGTTTGTGAGTGTAGTGGAATTAATATTTTATTGATGAGTGTGAAAAAGTTTGCCATTTTAGGAAATGGGACTAATAGAGTGGGACAGACCAAAAAGGCAAATGGGACTAATAGAGTGGGACGGAGGAAGTAGCAAATAATGTCTATCAATTAATTAATTCCCATATTCAACTCAGACTATAATTAATTAATTAATATTGATTCATGCCACCAGAGAATCAATACTGTCCTACCTATTTGCTACCACGTTTTGAGGAACGGGTTGCATAGGCTCGGTATATCCCCACATTTAAGGATAAAAACATTCATTAATTAATTTAAGCTCTGACAAGTAATTAAATTAATTAACATCTTATATTCCTGAGTCAATCCACTCAACCATTTTCACTTATGTTTGAACTTAATCAGCATGCAGGACTTTAGCATAACGAACCTTTTGAGCATATGAGGGAATGTCACCATCCTATACTGGATATGGTTTCCTAGTTCTAGTACCACACAGTCATACACAAATTGTTGTCACCTAAAATACAAATATACAAGCTCGACTATAGCCTTTCACTGCATCTCAAAGTCACACACAATATGTGTATACTTTTGTACCTTCATCTAGGCTTAGGATCTCATCAAGCCACCAAGATCAAGATTCTTTTAATGTTGGATAAAGGAATCGATCTTAACTTTGGTCCTATCAATGCGTACCGCACGCACCAGCATACCAAGCAACCAAGATAAGCTGCTTATTACTGCGTATGCTGCAGCCTATACCGATATTCTATCTTGGGGCTGTCTCATCTGTGATAACCATTTATATCTCGCTAGGTTTGAAGATCCATACAATCTTACATGATCTACTACACACTGTATGATCTCTCTATCGACGAGATAAGAGGATAAGATAATTTTCGAAACATGTTTTTTAATTCAGACAGGAGATGATCATACAACAATCATGATTCCAGGTATATTAACCAATTAACCTTGTACATAATATACTAATCATAAAGTTTTCAGTATATAATTCCATCAATCTCCCACTTATACTCAAAGTATTATATAGGTGCTTCCAAAGTATAACATGTCTAAAGTAATCTAGTTATTATGTCTACATCTCACGTGGCTGGCTATGCCCTCAGCCCAAGGTTACGTACATGCATCTCGTAGACCTTCTGAGGCAAAGCTTTAGTGAATGGATCTGCTAGATTATCCATTGTATCAATCTTCTCTATCAGCACATCACCCCTTCCTACGATTTCTCGTATGGTATAGTACTTCTTTTCAATGTGTTTTGTTGCTCTGTGAGTTTGTGGTTCCTTCGAGTTGGCCACAGCACCAGAGTTATCACAAAACACTATGATAGTCATGGGCAACTTAGGAATCCTACTTCAGAAGGAAGTTTTGAAACCATACTGATTCTTTCGACGCTTCCGAAGCTGCCACATATTCTGCTTGCATGGTGGAGTCAGCAATGCACTCCTCCATGAGCCAGAGGTGTACTTCTTTTCATCCCTGTCTGCCTGGAAATCCGAATTCGTATAACCCACAAGGCACAACTCCTCACATTGATAGACGAGATAATAGTCTCTAGTCCTTTTCAATTATTTGTGTATGTGCTTTACCGCGGACCAATGCGCATGTCCAGGGTTAGACTGATATCTTGCTAGCATGCCTATAGCAAAGAAGATATTTGGCCTCATACATAGCATTGCATACAAGAGACTTCCCACTGCCGCTGCATACGGCACCTTGCTCATCTCATCTTTCTCTTTTTGTGTCTCCGGACACTGATCCTTAGAAATATGTACGCCATGTCTGAAGGGTAACGACCTTTCTTGGCAGTTTGCATGCTGAAACGGGCAATCACAGTATCCACATATGAAGCTTGAGACAATGCTAGCATCCTTTTCTTTGCTACCACAATACTTTTATCCCTAGGATGTATCCTGTATCCCCAAGGTCCTTCATATGAAACTACTTGGATAACCACCCCTTTATGCCCGACAATACCTCCACATTGTTGCCAATTAGGAGAATATCATCTACATAAAGGGCAAGGAACACCACACTTCCACTGACATACAGACAGTATACGAAACTCTCGTTTGAGCATTGTGAAAATTTATATGATTTAATCACTTCATCAAAATGTAAGTTCCATGATCGTGAAGCTTGCTTGAGTCCATACAAGGACTTCTTGTTCTTCCAGACCAAATGTTCTTCGCCTTTCTGCACATATCCTTCCGGCTGTTGCATATACATGGTTCGACCTTCTTCAAGGTACTCGTTCAGAAACATGATTTTGACATCCATCTCTCAGATTTCTAGGTCTATATGTATTGCTATGGCTAGGAGTATCTGAATGGACTTAAGCATGGCTACCGGTGAGAAGGTCTCATCATAGTCAATACATTCCCCTTAACTATAACCCTTCACCACCAACCTGGCTTTAAAAGTCGTTATTTTCCCATTCGCTATTTTCTTTCTCTTGTATACCCATTTGCACCCTCTGGCTCGATAGCCATCTCGCAGATCTATTTTGTGGTATACATCCATTGCCATTATGAATTCTATCTTCGAATCTATGGCGATCTGCCATTTGTCCGCATTGTTATCAGATACTGCCTCATTGTATGTCCATGGGTCAGTATCATCCAATCTATTTTCCGGGACCAAGTCAGAAGACTCTCCCACGAATATGTACCTTTCTCGTTACCGAACAACCCTCCCACTATGACGAGGCATCTGAGCCATGTCAGTAGTTGGCACAATACTCATTGGTCCTATACCTTGCATTGATCGCATTGTTGGTAGTCTCTCACCGATCACAGTTGAATCTACCACTACAACTGGCTTTCCTGATGGAATCGCTTCATTACCTCCAAGCTTGTGGAGAATAGCGACTTTTTGATTCTCAGCATAATAGAAGTAACCACCTTTCGTTTGACTGGGATATTCTACAAACAACATCAACTTACACCTACTTTCTAATTTAACAGGTTCCTTTGTCAGCACATACGCTGGACAATCCCAAACCCTCATTCTGGTTAAACTGGGCTTTCGCCTGTACCAGAGATCTAGAGGCATTTTGGAACAGATTTAATAGGTACCAGGTTAAGCAAATAGGACCTTGTTTCCAAGGAATATCCCCAAAACGAAATTGGCAAGCTTGCATAATTCATCATAGACCTAACCATTTCCAAAAGAGTTCTATTTCTTCTTTCTGCTACACCATTTTGTTAAGGGGTTCCTGGTGCAGACTACTGGGATGCAATCCCATTCTCTGGCAGATACTGCAAGAACTCGTTACTGAGGTATTCTCCACCACAATCTGATCGTAGTGTTTTGATAGTCTTACCTAGCTTCTTCTCTACTTCCGTCTTGAACTCTATGAATCTCTCAAAGCATTCAGACTTGTAGCGAAGAAAATAGACGTATTCAAATCTTGAGTAATCGTCAATGAAGGTGATGAAGTACTCATAACCTCCACGAACTTGCGCGGACATTGGTCCACATAAGTCAGAGTGGATCAATTCTAACACATCCTCTACTCGAGACTGACTTGCCTTAAAAGGCTTGGTCGTCATTTTTCCTTCTATATAGGATTCACAGACTTGATGAGGTACCACTTGGAATGATTCCAAGAGACCATCATTCGCCAATCTTTTGATCCTCTTTAGATTGATGTGCCCTAGTCTCAAATGTCAGAGATATGTTTGATCTTCGTCAAAAGAAAACTTTCTCTTTCAATGATTATTATTATTATTGGATGAGTTTGCAACATTCACGGAAGATTTATGCACATAATCAATTATATAGAGAGAGTCAATCAGTTTGCCATAACAGATCACACCGTTAATACCAATGATAGAAACACCACTATCAAAAATAATTGAAAATCCATCATTAAATAACTTGGAAATTGAAATTAAGTTCCGTCGAAACACCGACACATATAAAACATCTCTCAAAATCAAAACATTGTTTTTAAAGCATAAAGTAAAATCCCCAATGGCTACTTCTGAGACTCGCTCTCCGCTGCCCATTGAGATGGTGACCTCGTCATGTTTTAGTTGCCTTGTCGGCCTGAACCCCTGCAAAGTATAACAAACATGATCAGTAGCTCCAGTATCCACTACCCATGAATAGGTAGAAATTGATGCTAAACATGTATTCATTATAAATGCATAGTATGTACCTTGTCTTCCCATGCTAGGCACTAGACAATTTACTTCTTCACTTCACTTGCACTTGTGTGGCCTGGTGACAGCTTCTGCACTTTCATCCCCTTCTAACTTCTTAAGCATGTATTTAGCCTTAGCAACTGCCTTGTCAAAAGCTGACAAAGTTGGAGCTAACTTGAATTCCATGATGTCAGATTCCTCTTGCAGTAGCGCCCTGAGTAACTTGTTGAAAAAAAACTTACGCCTACAAGCAAGAGACTTGATGAAATCATCAAAAGTATCAGAAAGAGAGTCCATGACAACGTTAATCTCTGCACGAGTATTAATTTGTCCACCTCTCATCCTGTACCTTCTCATGATCTTCATCACGCTCATGAAATGCAGAATTACCGGACTCCCCTAAGTTATCTTCTTGCAAACAAGATCCTCCACAAGAAAATAACTGATAGTTCGTTTCACCTTCCCATATACTTTCACAATGTCCCTCCAGATCTCAACAGTACTTTGGAACTTCCTGTACTTGAGCTTTAATACCCTAGACATACTGTTTATGATGAAGAAGTAATCAAAATCATCATAAACTTTCCATTTGTCATAGAATTCCCGCTCAGAAACAGAAGCCTTCCTAGAATGAGGATCTAATGGGTCCATGAAAAGAATGTAGGAATGATTCTCATAAGAGAGAATATAAACAAAGCAGAATCTCCATTCAGGAAAGTTTGGACCATTTAAAGGGTTCAGTGTTAAGAGGTTTATAACGTGAGCAATAGACCTGTCTAAAAACAATAAATTAAAGTATAGATTAAAACATAATTGCAAACTATTGAAACAAATAAATATTGAAACCTTATGATAAAGTATATTAATGTTTCCTCCAATTTGCCCAAGTATTACTATTGCAAGCCACACATGTGAACGTTTACAACAAAACACCAGACCAGACTGCATCTTTCAATTCCAGTCCTTTAATTCCAATCGATGTTAACCCTAGACAAATGGAACTAATAATTGGAGACTAACTAAGACCATATTATCCTACTGAGCAGGGACATAAAAAATGAGTTATACTATGGATAATATCTTAGCTAGCATACCACCAAAGCCAGTCCTCCATATAAAGATCGATTAAGATACGCCGTGATCCTTTATAATAAGGTTATCTCACTTAATTCTATCCCTAGAGAACTTGTGAAAGTTCCATACACAAGCTACACATGTAGATGTTTACGCACGAGGTCCCACTTCTCACATGAATTAAATGATTGTTTTAAGAAATCCCATCTATTAGAACTTATGAATAATAAATTAAGTAAGCTACACATGTAGACATTTACCTAATAAATTACTCACTTTCAATGAGGGATCACTTTGTGGAGGTCTTAAATAAGCATCTTAGTAATTTAAATTCATAAGGTTCAATTGCACAAATTATTTTATGTAGCCATAAATTATAACATTGTTAAAATTCTATCATGCAAAGCATGAACCCCGAATTTATAGTTATAATTTCATTACATAAAATAAATCACATAAGCATGTATTAAAGCTGTAAATAAAAGCATTAAACGTGCTCCAATTATCTACAACATACATGGATGATGCGCAATTAACTAAACACAAATATCATGCGAGAATAAAAAATACAACAACTTAAAGTATCCTCGTGGCCTCATGATACAAATTTAAAAATAAATCCTATCTATTACACGTTGGATTTATTTTACAGATCTTCGACTGGGCTCCCACTACTTAGACTAAGACCTATATCTATTTTTTGAAAAATTGGGCCTCCAAGATTCAATCCATCAAAAAATAGGACAACTGAGTTCGTTAACACATTGCAAGCCCAAAATCTAAGTGAACATGGCCCAACAGGCCACCACCGGCGACCCGCTGCAGCTGAAGAGCCCCCAAAAATGAGCAGCAATCGCGCGAATCACCTCACGAGTTGTAACCCGCACTCCATCTCCTCCGACAATCGCCCATTGCTGCTGTTGCCGCCCCCAGCCTACTCCGGCGTTGCCCCACACCAGCCACCACCCGCTTCTCGTAGTCCTTGGTCGCTGCTTGCCGGAGAACAGCGTGCAGGAGGCACAATGGTGTGTGCGCAGGCCGCGGGTGCAAACCCTAGGGTTTGCGCCACACGCGACCATGCCGCCAGCCACGACGAGCACCCCCATTGTCGTCCATATCCCTCCCGAGCCGCTCAAACCACCATCATCATCGACGTCATCCGGGGAAGGGAGGAGCGCTGCCAACGTGCACGCACAGGTGTCGTGCAAGCACGTGGAACCTAGGGTTCTACCGTGCCATGCGTGCCTCATGCCCCCGACCACCGCACGCCGTCCCGCTGCTCGCCGTCCATCCCCGCACCTTGCCTGGCCGGCCGCGAGCTGCACGGCTGCTACCATGGTGCACGCGTGGCCCTACAACAAAACCCTAAGGTTTTGCCATAGCCACTGCCACTGTGGCTGCCCACTGCCTCATGTCGCCGTGTCGTCGCCTTTGCAGTTTCACAACCGTCGTGCGCTACCGCGTGCGTCATGTCGTTTCTTCCTTCTTCATGTTCATCGTCTTTGTTTTACATATTTAATTTAAAATTGAAAAATTACATAGAAAAAACATCCTACTACAATTTGGAAATTAAATCTATCCACGGATTTATCTCATGGGTGAAAAACAAATCCATATAAAAGGGCGGATTAACCCAAAAACTACGAGGAACAAAAAACATACAATCCAAAAACTATTCATTAATAGCAATTCAATAATAATAATCATGAATAATCATTGGAAATATTATTTTTTCGACAGAACCAATTAAATCAACCTAGCTCTGATACCAATTGAAGGGATTTTTGTTGTCGTGAATTCAATCATTTAAATCCATATAAGCGCATATCGATAATTGGATGTCAAAATAAATTACTATGTGTTGTTGTGCTAGTAGCTATGAAATTTATACGCAAGTGCACGTATGTCAAAATAAGTAATACAGATCTAAGTCCAGATATCGTATCCATGGGAGTGAAAGTGAACCGTACACATTCTATTGCTTGTAAAATAAGGATGTTTTGTGATCTCTCTAAATTAAATTAACAAGAAAGCATAATAAATGAAACCAAACAATGCCAAAATGATTAATACTATTTCTTCCCACAAAATAATCATGAACTAGTGGAGTATGGTGTAAAATCAATAATAGCAAGCACTCGGGTTATTAACTTTTGGTTGTCTCCTCTTCTATATGTTGTAGCATCGTTCAGACATCAACTCTGGGTCTCGCAACCTCTCTCTTCTCTGTCCAGACTATCATCATAGCACCAAATCTATGTTTTCCTGCTAA
>JAPKLW010001303.1:0-19561 GCA_026898455.1 Plectranthus barbatus
TAACCGTCGCGTTCCCAAGTTCGGGAAAGCAAATGGGGGCGTGACAACTTCTTTCGAAAGAAATTCAGCGAAGCCGATTTTTTTTTTTTTTTTGTAAGGTACCAAAGTAAAAACGAAGTAAATGGCTCCGAAGAAGAAGACTGTCGACCATGCTTCAACCTTAGGTCCGTATTTTAGTTATTTTGCTGATATACTACTTGTTTACAACCTACCTTGAAAAAAAAAATCCAGTGAGTATGATTATTTATTAACGGTCTTCGAATATATATTAACGTGTTCGAATGGTGAATTTTTGTATTTGAGAAGCATTTTTAGTAAAAAATAAGGAACTAGGGTTTTATTATAAGTTGGTTTGACTCTTTCTTTTGAATTATTTCGAAATTTATTTACTTTTCATTGAACCTTGTTTGAGAATAGTCTGACAAAATTTTGTTCATTTAAAACAGTATTAGGTTCTTTATTTATATATTACTCTTTATGATCATTGTTTAATTTATTTTAGATCATTGTATATGTAATTGATTGATCAATGTCAATTCGTCTGATTGATATTTTTTTTAAACAAATAGTATTAGAGTTTGTATTTATATATAATAATGCATGTTCATTGATTTAGTCTACTTAGATCATTGTATATGTAATTGATTGATCATTGTTATATTATATGTTGAATTTTTTTATAAAATAAAAAGTATTAGATTCTTTATTTATATATTAATTTTTACGATCATTGATTAAGTAATTTTAGATCATTGTCTATGTAATTGAATGATCATCCTGCTGTTTTATTCTTTAATTTTTGTTTTTTTAATTGGAATGAATATACTTTATTTTGTGAAATGGTTGTAATTGCGTTTTAGTTATTATATTTGTCTGTATTGTGGTTTGATGAAATATGATTACTCATTGTATTTGTCTGTATTGCTTTTTCTTTTAAATAAAATATTAATTTCATTCATTTTATAATACTAATGATGATCATTTTTTTACCTATTGTAAATCATTGTCTCTATATGTTATTGATCATTGTATATTCTTACTTTTTGAATTGTTGTGTTAATTATTGCTATTCATAATGAAAGGCATATTTGTATTAGTTTTTATGAGTGTCATTGTTAATATGTTTTTTATATCATTAATTTTTAAAAACAAATGTATTCTAACTCTTTTAATATGTCGATCATTGTATGTTTTGAACACTCCTATATATATATATATATATATATATATATATATAACAAGTAAAGCGCACTATATTTCAAATTTAAAATAAAGTAATTAAACATGAGATTAAGAAAAAGTTTAATAAATGACTTTTTCTAACAGCAATACATTAATTCAAACTCACACTTAAATGCACCCGAGAAAGCTCGAACTCATAATCTCTTTAATTATCACAGGTTAGAGCGAGCAACGAGCGGTTAGATTTGAAATTCGAATTGAACCTGCAAACCTGCAATTTTTTTTTAAATTCAACCTGAACCGCCGGAATTAAAATATGTAGACCGCACTCAATCATTGGTATTGATTTGATTTTGATTTGCACCGAAAAAACCCCAAAAATATCAAAGAAAATCTCAAAATCACAATAAAAAAAATGCGAGAGGGCCTGAGTAGGGGGTTGAGGGTGAGGGATTGAGCGAGGGCCGTGAGGCTGCAAGCTAACGACTGGCGAGCAGCGTGAGGCAACAGGGACGACAAGTCAAGACAGAAAGAGCAACGTGCGTGAGGGATCGAGCAAGGGCCTGGATAGATTGAGCGGCACGCGTGAGGTGAGGGGCTGAGGCCTGAGGGTGAGGGATTGAGCGACGGAGTCTGGAGTAGGGTTTTGGGTAACTACTAACTTGGGTTTGTAACTTTGTATTATGCATTTTGTAAAAAATAAAAATTATAATTTATTTACATATAGAATATATAATAATATAAATAAATACATAATATTTAATAATTTATATATGTATGAATTGCGTTGTAACCGAACCTAAATTGAACCAAACAAATAACCCAACATTTTTCTAAAATCTAACCTAAATCGAAATCACATGTGTTTCCGAAACGACCCAAACTACCCAAAACTAACGGTTCAGTTCGGATTGATGGTTTAAGTTTGGTTTTCCTCATCCCTATCACAGATAATGTGCTTTCAAAATTACACCCAAGTAGTGGACGGATAATTGATTTCTTTTCTTTTTTCTAAGTAGTAATGCATTTATTTAAACTTACACACTCAGATATCCCTGAGAAACTCATACTCATAACCTCTTAGTCATATGTAAAATACTTTCACTACTACCCTAAACGAGGGACAAATAATTAAATTTTAAACTTCAACATTTTACATCTTTTTATAATAAATTGAAAGTAAAAAAAAAAAGATATAAGTTTACCTCAATCATGCATGTGCCAACGATAATATTCTATAAAAATGTTTTATATATTTATTATAGATAAATTATTCTATAAAAATGTTTTATATATTTATTATAGATAAATTATTAAAAGTAATATATACGCGCCGCGCATCGCGCGGGAGGAAAACTAGTGCTACAAGAAATGAGATCTTATTTAAGAAACCCAATTTTCTCTCTCCTGGCACCCATTGTGGTGGGGATCTTAAAAATTTTAAGATCCGCGTCACATCAATAATCACTATTATTTTATATTTCACAAAAATCTACATCAACATCCACTATATTTTTTATTCATCTATTTTCTATTTTATGGAGTACTATTAATGGGTCTCATTTATCATAACAATTACCTAATTTTATATATATATATATATATATTCCTTATTTGTATTTATCATATATAAATAAATAAAATATATGATTAATTAAATTACATTTAATTAGTAAAGATTAGCTAAATATATATTTTGCTTAATTATAATTGATTAATTCGAGTTAATTGAATTTTACCTTCAATAAAATTTTTTAATATTAAATAATAAAAAAATAAAAAATTATATTTTATAATACTTCATATTTTCTTTATATATAAAATATATAAATAAAATTTAAATTAAAAAAAAAGAAATTAAAAGAAAAGGAAAAAAAAAAACCCAAACCCATCCATACAAGCCTAGTCGTTTGGATGGTACATTTGGCGATTGTTTCTCACCCTCATATTTAGGTGTTTCTTGTGTGGATCATTTAAAAAAAAAATAAGATCTTAAATAAAATTCTATTCTTCTTTTCTACTATTCAAATGACACCAAAATACTAATGTGGGGATCTTAAATAATTTGTATCACAAAATAATATTTGTAAGATGGTCTCGCACCTATTTTCTAATTAAATTAGAATGATTTTTATAGAAAAATGTAAAAATGGCAAAAGAAAAGTTTAAGAGGATAAAGTTTGAGTAATCTACTATAATACTAAATCAAAGCAGTCCATCACTGTTCCCCCAGCGGGAAATTTCCCGCACAAAACAGGCATGCACATGCACGCTGTAAATTTGCAACATATTGTGTGGTAAAAAAATTGTACACATCATCACAATTTATACAGTTACTTTCATTTCAATTTTAGGCGGCAATTTTCAAGCTTGAAATAAAATTTGAATTTCAAACTTAATCCACCTCGGTTATAAATAAGCATTGTGCTGTTGTTCACTTCAATTTGTTCATAAAAATTCATTTTAATTTGTTCAATGCTTTATTCAATTTATTCGCCTCAATTTTTTAGCTGACAAATAAAATTTATTTTATCAAGTTGACTAAGCTTATTTATTTCATTGTATGCAGAATTAAGCCCAGATTTGTGACATCCCAACCCAAAGAGAGTGCAGTAAAAGAAAGAAAGGAAACACGATCATACAACTTGGAGAGTGCAGGTGCAGTTGGAGAGAGAGAGAGAGAGGAGGAAGAAGAAGAAAAAAAAAATAGCAAATACAGAGACAAATTGAATGGTTACGTGTTTGTAGGAGAAAAGGGTGTTCTTCATGCTTCACCTTTGTCAGAAATCACACCCCATTGAAAGGCTATGCAGAGAAGAGAATGAAGAAACAGGAGACAGAGAGGTTTTACTTCTCCCCTCTTTTTCTATTTTATTTGGTTTTTTTTTAGAAGTTATTGATCCTTTCCTTTCCTTTCACACATTCTCTCTTTTCCACATATCCAAAATTCTATGACTTCCCAACCCAAAATTAGTGTCGGAGCTTCAATCGACCCTGAAAAAATAAAAAATAAAAATTAGCATGAATATTAGAAATGTCGCATTTAGTTTACAAAATGAAGGATGCAAAACACAGACATCAAATTATTCTATTGGTATATTAGTTGAAAAAGTGGTATGCTTAAATTAAATGTTTCAATCTTGATTTTGTAGCCGGATGAGTTAAAATACAAGTTCAACTGTTCAAGTATGTTAACAAGATTCGAAAGTGAACAAGAACCCCAAGCTCATGCACAATAAAATGTTAAATCGAACTTTTTGAAGTTTTTTTATCATCAGCATAGCCGTGAACAGTCAAAATAAAATATGAAAAAAAAACAGTAGATCTAAGATCAACAAAAAAACTGAGTTGCAAAAACAAAAACACTTAGATCTCTTATGATTTAGATATTGAAAAACTAAAAAAAAAAAAAAAGGGTAGTGGCTCGCTGAAAGCTGAACCACAATTTTTGATAACATACTAACCATAGCACTAGAGGCTGCAATGTTTGGAAAGTTAGCAAGCAATTCCATGACATACCGGTCAGTGAAAGTAAACTAAGGGAGAGTGAGCAGCATAACAACATATATGGCGAAAGTTTGAATATTTAAAGTTTAAACAGGGTTGGAATACAATATGAGAGATGGGGCGAAATTTGATACAATAAAGAAAAGGTAAATCCAGTAAAGAAAAGATAAATCAGTAGAAGAGGCGGTTCAAAAATATTAGAGACAAATGAATTGAATAAAAAGGTCTAGATTTCCTCAAAAAAAAAAAATCACGAGTAAGAAAATGTGAAATGAATGGGATAATGGAATTGGAAATTTGTTAATAATCAATGTGAATAGAGATAGAGAAAATTAATACTACATTTTATTTGTAAGTGTGTATTAATTTCTATTTTAAGTAAGTGGATAATTAAATGAGACAGATGGAAAAGAAATAAGAGACAATTGAAGTGGGACAGAAGGAATATAAATATCAGAAATTTTGGTGGAAATAACGTAACAATTATGAAATAGGTAATTAAGAAAAATAAACAATAGGCATTTTTTTCAAGATATACATTGACTATCTACAAAATAATTTACTAGATTTCAAAATGAAAAATAAAAAGTATAAAACTAGATAATGAATTATTATAAATGAGGTACTATAAATATATAACTATTTTGATAGATATTGTGCACCTTTCGGTTTATACATATCTATATTTTTATAATATATTAAAACAAAGAAATAGTTAATATAATTAAAAGGTAGGAATAATTATTTATTAATATTTTTGCCAACATTACATGATTTAATTTCTACTTAAATAAAATAATACTACACGACACAGGTTATTGCTCCCACATTTCATTATTTGCACTTTCTTTTTGAAAAGATTATTTGCACTTATTGAAATAAGTATCAACTGATCATACAAAATAAAACAAGTCCGGAATAATCGTTCCCGCTCAAAATATTCTTTAAATTTAACCGTTTAGTAACTCTTTTTTTATAAAATGTGGGTGCAATAATTTAATTTTCTATTTGATTTAAATTAATATTATTTTAAAATTTTATTGTGTGCATCATAACAGTTGAATAATATATTATCCTAAATAAAATTTTGTGATCATATTTTTATACAATAAGATATAAAAATTATTAAATTATTGAATTAAAACTAAAATGAAAAATATAGGTACATATCACGATGCACACGGATACTCCGTGCAACGCACGGGTGAAAAACTAGTCCCTCGTAAAATTAGAGAAGTGAAAGTTGAATAATTTTGTGTAAACCCTACAAATCCCTGAAAATCAAATAATTCAAACGGTTTCTCCCACATTCCCCCCTCGCCCCTCCGTGGCTCTGCCCCAAATTCCAGAGAGAATCGAATCCAGATATGAGCGGGCATCCCCTTCTGAAGAAGCCCAAAACCGAGCCACTTGAAACAGAGCAACAGCTTCATCAACAAGAAGTAGAGGAGGAGGAGGACGATGATAAGGAAAACAACGATGATGAAATGGAAGAGCAAATCAGACGTGAGCAGGAAGAAGCAATGGTGGCCCTCATTGAACATCGCACCAAAGAAGTCGATCACCTTCGCCAGCGTATTACTTACTATAAAGCCCAGGTTTTTCTTTCTTTTTTTTTTATTATTATTTTCCTCTTAAAGCTTTTGGCCATTTTCCAAAAAAACTTTATGGGCTTATTTCTCTTCAAGTTTTCTTGATAACGGAAATGTGAAGTTTTTCAAGAATTTTTTGTTTTTGTTATATTTTGATGGTTTTATGTATTTGCGGTGTATGCTTTAGAATCCACCTCCTTCAGTTTAGAACTTGGTTCATAAATTAGAGAGCCCAAACTTAACTAATAAGTTGCGTAATGAGATATTCTGGATTATTCCTGTGCTGATGGCATGATTCTTCAACTTGTTATCCATGTGGAAAGATGGAAGAATTCTTTATTGGGTCTGATGGAAGTTTATAGCTTTTGTCCTTTCTGGAGTTGGATGCAATGTCCACTTAATGCATGTAGAAACTCGGCAAGTTGTACAATAACCGATATTTGTGGACTTGTCCCGGCAGAGTATCTGCACTCTGCATGCTGACCTTTTGTTCCTCAAAATGAAAATGGGATTTGTAGTAAAGGTAGTGTAGAAACTCTTTTATGCACATTATATTTACAGGTATATGGAGTAAGAAGTAGAGACTCAGTTAAGAAATTTTTGTTTTGTTGATTTATAATATTTATGACGTTGTTCTAGATCACTTCACAAGCATTCAGATACCTAGTTAAAAATTCCCTTTTCTCCATTTCGGTTAATCTTGCAGAGTGTTGTATAATTTAGCAGTAGTTAATATACTTTGTAATTTTTAGGTAAATAATGGTCTAGCATTTTGATTAATCTTAGCTTAACTTTTTACTTTGTGGTGTTCTGATTTCCCAAACCTTTCATCAAACTTTAGATATTTCTATTCATTAAAGCGTATGGAAAATGGAAGTATGAATATATGCGAATTTTGAAGGAGGTATGTCGTTTTTGCTGGAAGTTTATGTTGTCATGGAATTATTGGTGGTGTATGTTTGATTACTGCTGGATATATCAAATATTAAATGATACTATCTTTTAACAGCTTAAGCTTAAAAGTGAGTCCATTCAGCTATATATTCTTATCTCATTGCATCACTTTTACAGCAAACATCCAATTGATATGCTTCAATATTATTTAGTCTGCTTGAATGTGAGAGGAGCTCCTGTGTCTATTTGAGGATTTTTTTTCACTATGAAATTAATTATTAAAGAGATGGCCATTCAACAATATTCTGGATTATAGATAGAATTTTATAGATATAATTTTCTGCTTAAGTTGCTTTTTTGTAGATACTATCATATAATTATATGTTAATAAAGTTGGATGTGGGGTTCTCAGGGGGCCAGTCGCATAATACAGAACAATTCTTTCATTTCTAACTTTTCCAGGACACAAGGTTTGGAATAACAATGTTTCGAGATCCAGTGCACCTCCTTAAGACTAATCCAGTGCACCTCCTTGAGGGTTTCTTATGATCTTAAAAGTCTATTCCATTCTGTTCTGACCAAAGAGACCAGCACAATGCATCATAATTCCTGTTCAATTAGCAAGTTTATATAGTACTATATTGATCTATGTTGCTCTACAATAGTTCTAACCTGATGTAGAAATCGTCATTAATATACTATAAATTGGACCTACAGCTTGATGAAGCAGAGAAGAAGCTGGAGGATACCCAAAATAAACTGGCTCGTCATCGTGGACAGAACATCACAAAAGTTTCAAAAATCTTAACTAGTGGGAGGAATGTGTCCAAAGCCGAAAGATCTAAGAATCTTAACGATAGTTCTCAAAAACAATCTCCATGTCAGGATGACAATAAGCCGTCTAGAGATAATCTTAATGTTACCGGAAGTCCGTCTCGCCCTTTATATCAAGATGGAGGTTCTTCTATGAACCATACTCAATCTAGACCACAAATTATGATTCCTTCTTTAGCTCCAAACATGTCCCAGCATATAAAGGCGAACAAATCTGCAAACAAGCATTCCAATGGTTCTGGATCACTACCCACTTCACTGACACCAGATTCTGTTAACACCCCTGCTAAGTCAAAGTCTTCTAAAATATCAGCTGAGCAGGAATCCATGGAAACACAACCAAACAGAGCAAAGAGGAAGCTTGGTACGCTTTCTCTGCCGCATACATTTGCATTCTTCAATCCCATTCTCTGTATATTTTTATTTTGAAATTGTTTTCACTAGTGCTGCATGTTGATTTGAGATTTCTTTGTTTTATAATCTTCATAATCATTATAAAGTTTGTACTTTCAATCGTTCTGTAAATCACAGAGGAGGTTGAACATAAAGACCTAATCAATTTAATAAACAAAAGCTCTTCGCCTGCCATCATCCGCTGTCAGACTGAGAGTGTTTTACCTAGTCAACACAAAAGAAAGCTCAGAACTCTTGTCCTGTGTCCAACAAATGATCAATTATTTGCTACCAGGTAACTGTTTTACCCTATTTTGCAGAAACATTATCATAACTATCAACTAGGAGATGATGTAGTATGGGTTTTCTAATGGCTTTGGCAGGCATGATCTAAGATTATTTTTGTTTCCATGTATAAAAGAAAATTGTAAGAAGCAAATAGTGTGTATTATTCTTTTGCTTTATGTTACATAACTGCTCTCTTGTATATTCATCTTGAATTTGTTTTAATGATTTTTGCTTTAAGGACTGATTGTACCTTTTCCGTTTCATTATATTATTTTTTGTGGTTCGGATGTTGAGAGTTCTATATCCAAGCTAATGCGTCATTTACAATGTGACTCTGTTGGTTACATACCTGAAGCTTTATTGTATCCTGGTTTTCCCTCAAATACAGTTATGAGCTCAACCCAAAAAGTGTTCTGCCTGATAAGCGATCACGGAATATCCACTTAGTATGGCTGTTACTTTATTGTCTGAGGTAGTACTACTACTAACGGCATTGAGATGATCTGGCCTAGTTTTAATGTTTTCATATGTTTATTCGTAATTTGATCTGATCTTTTGGATACAAATATTCATTTTCTCCTTTAATGAGTATTGGGTAGTTACTTGTTCAACATTTATGTGGCATTTTTCTTTGACATCATTAATGCTTGATTCTTTCGTGCTCTATGCATTTTGTGATAGCTAAAAATTGATATGCAGAATAAGGAATTACACCCCAAAGCCCATTGATTAACTTTTTTCTAAATTATCTTGTATTGAGGAATTACACCTCAGAGCCCTGCCCATTAGTACATGTTTTTAACTCCTTTCCTTGTATTTTGATGTTTTTTGCAGTGCATTGGATGGAGTAGTCAACCTGTGGCAAGTAAAAGGCCGCGGGTCTGTATCTCTTGTTTAAAATCTTTTTGCATCAATATCCTTTTTTAGTGCATTTTCTTATGTATTTACTTCAGAGTTTCTTATTTGTGTACGCCGTTGATTCAATTTGACTTCACTAGCATGGATTTTTTTAGTTGAACCTTTTCTTTTATTTAACAAAAATGCAGTTCTAGTGCCAGTCTTCTGAGTACTACTGATTGTCTATCTGACAAGCAGAGGAGATGGCCTGAAGATATAGCTTGGCATCCAGATGGGAAAAAACTTTTTTCAGTTTATAGTGCTGATAATGGGGATTCTCAGATATCGATTCTGAATCTAAACAAGGGAAAAGAGGTACATCCAAATCCCAGTTTTTTTGTAGCAGTATAGTTTTCTAATCTTGCTAGTGTGCTTATATTATGCTGGAACCTGCTTGTTAATTGTAGTGCTTTCCCTTATATCAACCTACTCCTTTTGGATTTTGATTATTCTTTTTAAATCTTAAGCCGTGTTATTGCTTCCCAACCATGAATGGACCGCTTGATAAATACACTCGCCCACCTGCCCCTTTCTGCCCCATTTTGGTGTTTCTATTTCTGTGGAATTCTACGTGTTTTTTTTCCTGACCTTTGTTATGTTCCCTTTTATTTAGCTTCTCACATAGTTACTTCCCATATTCTTATCATGGATGATTATGTTATTTAGAGTTTATGCTAATTGAACTTTGTTAACAGATTGTCAATTGTTTTCAGTGACTGTATACGACAGTCTGAGTTTTAGAAATAGTAATTCTAACCTCATTTCACGATATAAACTCACAGAGAACACGTGTGAGCTTTCTTGAAGGCAAACCCCACGTTAAGGGCATTATCAACAGTATTGAATTCATGCCTTGGGATGATAAATTGTTTGTTACTGGTGGAAGTGATCATGCTGTCATCCTTTGGACTGAGAAAGACGAAGACTTGTGGAAACCTAAAACATTACACAGAAGTCAACACTCCTCTGCTGTTATGGGGATTGCTGGAATGCAGCAAAAGAACTTGGTGATGTCTGCTGGTGCAGACAAGCGAATTATCGGGCATGATGTAATTACAGAAAGAGCATATTATAAACATCAGATAGACAGCAAATGCATGAGTGTCCTACCAAATCCATGCGACTTCAACCTATTTATGGTTCAGACAGGGTAAGTTTATACCTAAAAGAGTCTTTCCCACATTTTCCATTGACAAATGCTTGATATTTTTACATCTACATGCCCCCATCCCCCACCAACACTCAAAACCAGTCCCTGGCCTGGAAATTTAAAGTCATTTGGATAAACTTGTATATCTTCATATGGCTGTCATTAATAAGGAGTGAGTGGAGATTGACTGCCTACTTGATTGCACCCAATTCTTAGGTAGTTAGAGTTTGTTCATCAAATATGTTATGAACATAGGTTCCAACTTCCACATAAAAGTGCTCATCAGCTTGCTTTGATTTTCTGACCTTCAAAGCTTAAGTTGTTGTGAACTTCGATAAATTCTTGTATTTAGGCTTTGATTATAGATTGTGAAGAGTATTGCTGGAATAGCTGACAGACCTACCAGAGTTAGGTCAGTTTGGCAGTGTGAAGAATAGATTGAAATTACACATCAATCCAAATTCCAAATGTGCCTACCTTTAAATTATGCAAAAAATATCTTGACCTTTTCGACTTCTCTGCAAAGATTGAGATGCTGGATATCATTATATTTTGGGGTGGAAAATGGATTCCTATCTCATTTTACGATTGAGTTCGAATTTACATCATACGTGTAGAACCCCAACATTGCTTGCTGTTAAGGCCGATATCCTGTAGTCTAGGCCCATCTTGATATATAAACTCTAATTGTAATTCTAGTTAGGGTTGTACATTCACAATTTGTAACACTTGCTAGGTCAGAAATCTGATGTCAGATTTTTTATCTCATGGCAAGTTTGATGATCATGTAGAAAAATGAGGGCTTGTTTTGCATACGAGGTTTACCCTAAAAATTATTCGCACCTTCTGAAATGATTGAACACTTTTGCATTGACAGGACTCCAGAGCGACAGCTTAGACTGTTTGATATCAGACTGAGGCAAATGGAGATTCATGCATTCGGGTGGAAGCAAGAGAGAAGTGAATCACAGTCAGCTCTAATCAATCAAGCTTGGTCTCCAGATGGCTTGTACATAACTTCTGGCTCAGCTGACCCTATGATTCACATGTTTGACATTCGATACAATGCTCGAAAGCCATCTCAGTCAATACGCGCTCATCACAAACGAGTCTTCAAAGCCGCGTGGCACCATGAGCTTCCTCTCCTCATCTCCATTTCGTCGGACCTGAACATAGGCTTGCACAGAATCATCTGAGTAGGAGAGACTTGGACCTTCTTCATTGGTCTTCTGCGGCTACAGGTGCGCGTTGCTTCAGGTTTTTTCCCTTAGTTTTCTGGATGTGCTGAAAGAGCATAGCAGTGGTGCTAAAATTTTGTACGAATGCTACATGACACAGAAATATATATGATGGTAAAATGCTCCTTTTTCGATTCCTAAATCGATACATGATGGTTCAGTGTCTCTAACTCTTGAAGCAATATTACAAGGTTTCTATTTTCTGCTGCAGCAACCTTTTTTTTTTGTTAGGTGAGTGGAGGGGTGATGGATGCTGAGGCTGGATATAATTGGTTTTATGTGAAATATTTTTTTCTATAGTGTATGAATCAGTATGATAGTTTGGTTTCAAGTATTTTGAATAGAAAATCAAACTAAATTCTTATCCAAACTGAAATCGCACAAAAGTCTCAATTTAATACTCTCTCCGTCCCACTGAAGTAGTCCCATTTTCCTTTTTTGTTTGTCCCATAGATTAGTCCCACTTTCCTAAAATAGCAAACTTTTTCACACTCACCAATAAAATATTAATTCCACTACACTCACAACTCTTAATTCCGGTGCCGAAAAGATTTGGGACTACTTCACCGGGACGGAGGGAGTATGATTTTTGATCGGCAATTCGACTTTGACCAAGTTCTTTGCCCTAGGCTGTAAATATCTGATAGAATACAGTAACACGATAAGAATTTGTACGATAATATTCTAGAAAAAGAATATGATATAACTTGTTAAGCTCTAAGCACGAACATAATAATTACACGACACATATAAATTATTAGCTCTACAATTAAGGATAAATTTTTCGACGTGATACAAACTTACATGATAATAATAGACATCAAAATGATACAACTTATTAAGCTCTAAGCACGAACACGATAGCAACACGACACATAAATTGTCAGCTCTAAACTTAGGGTTAAATTTTTTTGACACGACACAAACTAGGGTTGGCAATTCGTGCGGATCGGATCCTTATCGTTTCAATCCGTTATCGATCCGATCCGTTAAGGTCAAATCCGTATCCGATCCGTTAAGAAAAATAAAAATCTGTATTCGTATCCAATCCGTTAAGCTCAAATCCGTATCTGCACGAATCCGATCCGTATCCGTTAAGGATCCAATAAGTATCTGATCCGAATGATCTGTTATGTATCCGATCCGATGGGAATCCAAATCAAATTAATTCAATAAGAATCCGTTTCAATAAACACAATTATAATCCAATAAAAATTTGATAAGAGAAAACAAAATATTCATATTTGATTGTTCAAATAATGTGTTTGATAAATAAATAAAACTGCAACTTCATTTGAAACTAAAATCCTCAATCAAATATCCGAAGATACATAGATAAATCTTAAATTTCAATTCTTGTGGTCAAACATGCTCACTTCTAAATACTGATCAATCTTTCACCTTAGTCGTCAATACTCCACTTACAATTTTGAGGGAAAAAAATATTAATTAAAACTTTAAGATTTATAACAAATAAAATAAATTATAATAGATACTTTTAATCTATCATGGTGAAATTGAAAGAGTTGATACAATGAATGAGAATCTACAATACTTTCATCAACATTAAAATTTAAGATCTCACCTTTTAGTTAATCCGTTGATACAACTTAATTGAAAACATGAAGTTGAGAAAAAAGAAAGTTATTAAATTTTGATAGTAGAAGAAAATAAATATTAAAAAATATAATTAATAGATAAATAAATACATTTTTTGGTGGTGGATTAATAAAATGGGACACGGACAATGAAGAACCAAGAGATTTGAGTTTTTGAAAGAACTTTAAATCTATATTAATATATCAAAATCAATTAATTAATTATTATATTTAAAAAATAAATAATTTTTGTTAATTTATTAACGGATATCCGTATCCGATCCGTATCCAATCCGAATCCGATCCGAAATCTCCGTGTCCTTATCGTCTCGATCCGATAAGGATCCATATCCGATAAGCCTCAATTCGTATCCGTTATTATCGTGCGGACTCGTGTCGGATTATCGGATCGGACAAAAATTGCCACCCCTAACACAAACTAACATGATAATAATGGGCATAAACACAACACGAATCCGTTAAGCTCAAACACGAATGTAATAATCATTGATATAATAATATCCAACACAAAAATGATCCGACATACACAAATTGTCTGCCCTACTTCTCACACATCAACACCATCACGCAAAACTCTTTAATTCGTAAAATAATTTAAATATAAAATACTACACATAGATAAAAATCTTATAAGACAACTAAACACCGAGAGTGCGACTGATACTGAAAACGATATTTTGTAAAATTATTATGAATCGTTATTTTCATTTTGAATTAATTAAAAAAGAATTGCATTTTAATATGAACTGACGAACGGTTGGTCCCGGTTTATCAGAGCATAAAGTATATTCATAGTGGAAATTAAGTTGTTTGTTTGGTAAGCTTGCACTTATCCAAGCTGATGGTGACGTATCAGCTTGGTTTGTCAAATCTCGTTTAGGTACTTAGTGTCAACCATGTTTAATGTCAGTATTCAGTATATACTACAACACTTGAGTGTTGAGTTTTAAAATATAGGTATGCTGACAAACATTTAAGGAAAGCAAAATAAATGACAAACAAATTTATAGTGGTTCAGACTAAACTGTCCTACATCCACTCTTCAGACATTCGGTCTGGCAATCCACTAAGCTTAGAATTGTTACAAGTGCTCCTACGATCTATATTTTGTCGGTGAATGCCTCGTCCACCGATCCACAAGTGCACTCAACTGGTCCTTGCTTGGTTCTTCGCTTCACAGCTGCTCAGAGTGTGGGCGCACCACTCAGCCTCCTTGTAGCCGGAATGGGGTGTTTATAGTTCCTCCGTAAACTATCTCCTCAGCGGCAGGGTGCCCGTAAGAGTCAGAGTACAAGACGTACTTGATTATTGTAGTCTTTCTTGGAGAGAAAGACTACCAAGAAGTAACTCAAGAATACTGAGATTTTGAGTCTCGTATTCACTCAGGTGACACACGAAAAAGCTAAAAAGCTTTGAAAATAAGCTTAAATGGTGTTAGCTTTTGCGTACACTATAAGACTTTTTTGGTATGAGTTTGCATATAGTATGTGTCGTGAATTTGTAACTCGTAACCTGTTGGTCCCTGATCAGAGTATTTGTAAATGTAGTGGAATATATTAAAGGTTTTGCACTTATCTTGTTGAGGTCTCGACTCAACAAGTTCTTATAAAATATGTGTTTAAGCTCTTAAAGTTCTTAAGTTATTTCAGATTATACACCAACACTTGAGGTGCTGGGTTTTAAATGAACAAGTAAGCAATAAAACAGTAAACAAATAATGACACAAAGATTATAGTGGTTCGAATAAATGTTCTATGTCTACTCTATGGTCTGCTGACCGGAATTCACTAAGATTGAGTACAATAGGTCGGGTTTGAACTCTAACTGTAAGCAGCTCCTCCGTCTGGTCACAACGCACCTTCAAGCCCCTTTGATGTCAATCTCCTCAGCAACTCTCAGAGTGAGGACACACCTCGCAGTCTCCTTGAATGCTGGATTATGATTTTTATAGTTCTTCCTGGATCTTCTTCCCTTTGCGGCAGTTGCCCGTAATAGTCAATCTTGCATATCAAGAAGACTGCTGAGTTCTTTCTTAGACAGAAAGAACTCCAAGTTAACATCAGAAGCGAGCTTCTAGGGTCTCGTGATGAACACAGGTAGCTTTAGCAAAGCCTCATCGGTTCTTGATTGGATTTGAATTCGGCAAAGTGTATGCGTATATTTGCTTGATTGTCAAACTTTTTTGCATCTTTGCGAATCCTTCTATTTATCGGTAGAGATTAAAATATAAATGCTTGAATCTTTTGTCCGCTAGACACTTTTTGTCGAACTGCCAATCCCCTTCCTTCCTTTTCTGAATAACACAGAGACATTTCAAGTCTCTTCGTCATTTGATTGACTCTTTCCTTATTTAGCCGACTTGTCAGAACGGATCTCTTAGTTAAGTCTGGAAATCTCCTTTTTATCTCTTAATAAATCATCTTTTCGATTCAGGAGATTCCTTAAATTCTTGAAGATCAAAGATCGTCTAATTCAACGGCTTCAGATTAATTGCTAGATGCTATCGGAACACTATGCTGAATTCGCTATTCGACTGGTGAGATCTCAACAACCTTACTAAGATTTAGCATTCTGTTTGCTATATTCCTTCAGCAACTCTGTTGTCCGCTGAGTGTCTTCAGCAATCGTCATATGTTTGCTAGCTTTTCGAGACTTCATTGTTTGCTAGCAACCTTTGCATAATTGCTGAATCTTTCAGCAATCTTCTCGTACTTTGCTTGAGTCTTCTAGAAATCTTCTCGCACTTTGCTAAATCCTTCAGCAATCTTTTCTAACTCTATTACAACTCGATCATAATCTTTCTATACATGACTTTTACGATTTTAACACATTTCTTAGTTGCTAGAGACTAGATAATCTAGCATTGATGCACCAAAACCAATACAAATAAACAATACGATCTAAAGGGGTACAATATTCCCAATAATTTCCCTCTTTTTGGTGCGATCAAAGCCCAAAACCTAACTTACTGGTCATGGGAAAGAAGACTCGTGAGTTTATAAAATATATCTAGCATTATATCTCAGTATGTCGACTCCCTTAGACTCAGTAAGTGTTCAAAAAGGTTCCCCCTCAAAATATGAAAGGTATTGCTCGATAAAAAAAATTGCACAAGTGAATAGCTTAAAGAAAATACTGAAAATTCAGCAACAATCAAGCACACAACAACATTCACAGAAATAAATCAGAGCAATACTAAGTCGAACACACACACTTGCTCAGCAGTCCACATGCAATTTGCTGATTACACAAAATGTGTAAGTTCAGCTTAAGCAAATAAACAAGAATTGGACAATGAGATGTTGTCGTCAATCTAGGTAAGTTTCCATTAGAAATTTCATCAATGAAGTACAAGGAAACACAACCCAAATTAAAAACTTACATCACAGATAGAAAGAATTACTGCTTCATTGCAGAGGAGTGTGAATTAGCATTCTCAGAGCTAGGAGAGTCGGTAGCCTTGGTTAAATTGTTGATGGATTGAGCAGTGATCTTCATGAACCTGTCCACCAAGACATCTCACACTTCCCTCTTAATCCTTTCCCTCACTTCCTTCTTTCCTCCTTCTCTTCTTCTTCTTCTTGTTGCCTTCTGAATTCCTCCTCCTGTTTCCTTCTAGCCTCCAGGCGAATGAGTCTTTCTTTTTCTTCCTTGCGTCTTTCAGCTTCTTCAGCCATTTTTCTATCTTCCCCCTCTTTGATCGCAACAAAAAGGTCGGAAGAGAAAGATACAAAATCTTCTTTCAGTGTTTGGCACAACTCTTCGTTTGCCTTTTCAACCTTCTCTTTCACCTTAACATCCACGACTGCATCAATATACATCTGGATATCCCTATGGAATGTGCTTGAGCTCAAAGGCTCGACAGTGATGACCGGGAATCCCTCAATTGTAATCACTTGGCTGGAAGTGGATGGAATATCTGTAGATTTGGCTATCTCCTGAGACTGTTTAACAAATTGATCAGCAACTTCGTTCTCCACAGGCTCAGAATCGTCAGCAACTTCCTCAGAGGAGTGTTCATCTTCAACATTTGGAGTGGGAGGCTCATATACGACCATTCTCGTGGGAAGACATGCCAAAGTGTTCAACAGTCGGGATCGAAATCCTGCCATCTTGTGCTCCTCCTCAGCTTTCTCCTTAGCCAATCTGGCCACCAACTCAATAGTTGTAGCAACTTGCTTCCTTGTTTTAGGACACCTTAGCACGATTGCGAATGAAGAAGATTCAGCAACCAATGCATATTCAGATGTTGCCAATGATTGGTCTCCAGATGCAGCTCGGTGCTCCTTAAGCTTCCTTAGCCTGGCCACTCTTCTCAGTATATTGCCTCTTGGATGTTTGATCCATCCAGTCATTGGCCCAGTCCAGCAAAAACTTGTTCGTGTGTGAAACACACTAGTGCAAGTGCACACTGTTACAAGTAATAATAAAACGAAGTATCCTCCGAGTATCGATCCACAGGGAAGGGTTAAAGGTGCACAAACACTCAACTTTATTTAATTGATGAGGAAAATGAGTTGGTTTGTTTAATTAATCTAGGCATGATTTAATAAGTAAATAACAACAAGAATATAAATAGGGGATGACAAAACAGGGGAGATATGATACGATCGAGCTTAGCAAATTCTTTAATCAAATGAGAGAAATGACCTAGACTATGGAATCACTGGCTGCAAATGGTCATGCTACAACATTGCAACAACACAGAGCAAGTTAATGCCAAATTGCTATTCCCAGCTAGATTTTCCAAAATATATGAGATTGCCTTCCTTAATTTAATTTAACATATTCCTATGCCCAAATTCAAATTAAGTCCAACACTATTCACAGCTCTCTTAGGCATTTAAGCAAACACAACATCTACATATTCCTATGCATACATATTGTGTAGCAATTGAGGTTTCTACTCATAACCTTAATTTTCCCAAACCAAGATTAAGCATAAATCACAAACACAAGCTCCCACAAGGATTCCAATTAAAAGATTTAAACTTTCAAAAGCTCAAACTCCATGCCATTAACAATAATGTCGCACAAAACAAGTCAAAACACGCAAGTTTCATCCATAGCCCAAGGTCAACTAATTTAGCTCATATTTACAGGAAGGAAAGCTAAAATCAACTCTTCAAATGTAGTATTCATGATGAGGAAACTGAATTTAAGGCAAGAAGATGGTGAGAAGAATCCCCCCTCCGATCGGCTACGATGAGGAACGTCTCCTCTTTTCCACAAGCTTCTCGTCGGTTGAGCTAAGACAAGCTCCTCACCTCTTCCAAGCCTTGTTCCAGCTGAAATGCTCCTTCCTTCCACGATTTCTCTCCTTCTCCTCGCTGAAATCTGGAGCTCCCGTAAGTGTGTATGTGATGAAAATTCCAAGATGAGGCTACCCCTTCTCTCTCTCCAATTTTGCTTTTATACCTCCCCCAAATTTCTAGGTTTCCCCTTTTGACAACATTCTTAAATTGTCCTTGGAGAAAAATAGGTGAATTTCAGCTCCTTTTTGCACTTCCAGCTCAGCTAAATGAGTTTTTCCACATCATCCCGCAGCTTTGACTTGAGTTGACTGGGAACTAACCCAGCTCGTACTGCTCCAGCAATATTTCCTTTGCTCCAGCACAAAATTCAGAAATAGGGTAAATTCGTACACGGGATTTTCACTCCAAATCCTCCAAAAACCTAATTATTTAGTTTAATATGTTAAATAAACATAGAGAGACATAAACATCTAAATAGTGGACTAAAACAACACTTATTCGACTCAACATAAAGGAAATGCTCTCCAAAACGAACTAAAATCAAAAGAATATAACTCTTTTACAAGAGTTATCACACCCCCAAATTTAGCTCGTTGATCGTTCTCGAGCAACAAAAAGAGACAAACCGACTGATAAGCTCGTTTTTCTACTCTCTTATCGCATTATTTTTCTTTTCTTTTATGCATTTTAACTTGTTTTCTTGAATAAACTG
>JAPKLW010001303.1:19571-61983 GCA_026898455.1 Plectranthus barbatus
GAAGTAAGAGTTTAATACTTTTGATTATCTGTCCGACCAAGAAGATTTCAATTGTAGGAAAATCTAGATCTTTATGAAATTGATTAATTGGTGTATTTTGAGACTGAGAGGAGATAGATCACTAATTAGTAATTTAGGTTTTAATTGCCCGACCAAGGAATTAACTCCACAATAAAAGGTTTTCCACCAAAATTGTGTTTCACGGGTTTGAATATTTAATTCTTGCAAGTTGATCAGATTGGTAGATTTCCCTGGAATCTGTGCTTTTTATTATTTGAATTTCCCTCTTTAATTATTTCTTTTGAAAAACCAAAAACCTCAAATTTGATTTGCACAAACAAAAGTTCTGAGAACAATGTTCAGTATATGATTGTCCATCGTTGCACTATCTCTGTGGGATCGACCAACCCTTGGGTTGTCTTATAAATTTATTTACCCTTTGCTATAATTTGTATGCAGATTTAGCATCGATCACCGACTCAAAAGACAAACAAGTTGGACTTTCGGTCACGCCATGCTCTTGCAACTCTCAGCACAGTTTGAAAAAGATTTGGGATTCAATCATCAAAATAGTATCAACTCATCTCAAGACTCTTCCTACTAGTTTGACATCTCATTTCTATCATGCTTCAGCATCTAAATCTCAAAACAGCACAGCACATCATTATAATGCCAAGTCAAATTGATCAAAATTTACTCCACAACTCAAGTAATGGTCGTGATCATCATGCTTACTTATTTTGACTTCAAACTACTCATAGCAACCTCTCCACTAATGGAATTCATACCACAAAGGATCAATAGGACTTTATTGGCTTGTAATGTGGGCTAAGGTTAAGGTAGGGAGATTTTTGGATAAGTGACTAAATCGAGAGCACTAATGAGTTCTACCACTTATTTAGAGGACTTTAAACAATTAGAACCACAATCCCGAGTAAGAAAAAGAATGCCCCTATTATTACACAAAATGAAACAGCAAAAGGAAAAAAATGACAAAAATTACACTCTTATTTCACTCTCCCTTTTTTTGTGTCGAGTTTCTCTCGATATTTTTGTTTCTTTATTTTTTTTAATTTTTTTTCGAATTTTCTCATCATTTTCTTTTCTTCTTTTTTTTCACGTCTCTCATTCTCTTTGTTTTTCGACTTTTTTTTTTTTTACGCACACAAAAGTACAAAGGAATGAAGTACAAAAATAATGAA
Source organism: Plectranthus barbatus (assembly GCA_026898455.1). NCBI lineage: Eukaryota > Viridiplantae > Streptophyta > Magnoliopsida > Lamiales > Lamiaceae > Plectranthus > Plectranthus barbatus. Next base: position 20,774 of record JAPKLW010001303.1, read on the forward strand.
CCCAAAATCAATCCAAAACAAATCCTAAAACAAACCCGAAACATGAGCACACCCCCCCCCCAAACTTAAGGACGAACATTGTCCTCAATGTCGAAAGGTCAAACTCACTAAAGCGCTCACGATGAGGGTGAATAAAATAAAGGTGAAGAAAATGGATTATGGGAGTGTGTGACTTGAACTATTGATTGGTTTGTGTAGATATATGTCTGCCACGTCGGAATTCACAACTAAATGGTGTCTTTGTTCCAACCACTGTGTAACGTCAGTCAAGACTGCAAGGTGTTCATGGTGGATGCCAAGGGATGGAGTGTCTGGACCCAACCCCCGTGGTCATGGTGATCTGAGGTATCGTCGAGCTGCGACGTTAAATCAAGCACCTGTTGGGAGGTAACCCAATTTTTACTTGCTTTCGTTTTAAAATTTCTTGTTATTTTTGTTTTTGCAATTTGTTTTTAATTTATATCTTTGTTTTTGAATTTTTTTATTTTTGTTAGTTTTTTAAAATCGTAACAGTCTCTATTTCGACTGACGCAGCCTGGTGTTGGTCAATTTAGAGAGTTCAACGTGAAGCACTTCGACCCATCATGGGGGTTGACGAGAAGGCTCCACGTCGACTGACGCAGACCCATGTTGGTTGACGCGGAGTGCCAGCAGCAAAATTTTCACACCGTGCAATTTCTGAAGATCCCGAGGGATAAAAATTTGATATCTGAGATCAACCATCAGGTACCGTTCTTTCTCTTGTCTAATTTTCAAACATTTTCTACTCTCTGAATTCGAAATAAGTTTTGGGGGATGTGGACAAGAGACAAAACGTTCTATTTTTTATTTATTCCACTTTCTGCATTTAAATTTTTGCCTAGAATTTTTAATTTATGCTATTTTGTGAGAACATTTTTTAGTTTTGATGCAACTTGAATGAGAATGTGCGATTAGAATCGATTGGTGGTTGAGTTTGGATTGATTGTGATTGTGGTTAATTTCTTATGAAAGTAGAATACCACATGATATGATTGATTTGAAACTTATACTTGCATGATGATTGGGTTGATTTGAAATTAGCTGTGGAAGAAATTTTAAACTCTTGTATGAGATTTTGAGCCTTATGTTCGCTTGATGTGATATTCTCATGTATGTTTTTATGTCTCTAGAACTTGCTTATTTTCTGTTTCGAGACTGTATAGTATGCACAAGAAGATGATATTAGGCAATCTTTGTTAACCTAATATCCTAAACATTGTCCCTTCACAATTAAATTTTTCCTAGTTAGCCACGTTGAGATATTACAATTCTTTCTGGTTTCGCTCGTGTCTTGAGTTGTGGTTTGTATGGGGTAGATTCATGTGAATTGGAGATAAGAAATGTTAAATAAGTGGTTGGTATAAAGTTGGGTGTTAAATAGCTCAAAAGAAATTAAAATTCTCATAAGCCCTCTAAAAAAAGGATAAAATATGTGTGCAAACTATGGAAAGGGTATAAGAGACAAAAGAGCTAGGAAAAATAGAGAAAGGAAAAAATGACAAGTTTATTGATATATTTGAGGAGACAAAGTGATGATGATAGAGAGTGGTATTTTGTTGAGTTGGTCAGCTTGATGAATTTTAATCACTTGACCAAATTTTCCTACCTTGTCACAAAAAGCCTTCACTACAACCTGTTGAAAGTCCTTTTTGATCTAATACTTGTGTGCACATTCTAGCAGTGGAGATATTAGAGAATTTGCAAGTCTATGGTAGAAATTTCTTCGTACATGTTGTTGAGTGATTTCATCCACCCTAAACACTTGAGAGTTGAGCGATACACTTCCCGTGAGTTCTTCCACAGTTGATGGAATTTCTGTCTCTTTCAAATTGTTTGTGTAGTGGATTTTTTATTCTTGATTCTAATGAATCTTTGAGGCATTGCACTTTAACTACATAATCTTTTGGCTTCTTTATTGCCTATTAATTGAGGACAATCAAACATTCAAGTTTGGGGGTTTGATAAGCTTGTAATTTGACTCACTTATCTTTATTATTTTCTGGTGTTTTATTTAATATTATCGAGTTTATTTATATATTTTATGCATGAGTCGAATTTATGAGGTATTATACTTGTGATGGTAAGATTTCGCAGGTTTTAGGCGTAGTTCATTGGAAGCCCGTACCGAAAGCAGTTGATGTTCAAAGAAATAGTATTTTAATACTTTAATACTTTATTTGATTTCCCACCATTGTGAGTTGATTGCTTTAACATGTATTTTTGATTGATTATTTGCCCTAGAATCTGTGTACTTTAATATTGTATTTTTCAAACCCTTTAAATTTCCGCATTGTTATCGATATATTCCAAACCAAGAACCCAATTTCTGATTTACTCAAATAATAAGTCTTATAACTGTGATTAGTACATGAGATAGTTATGTTACACAATTCCTCTGGATTCGACTACCTTTGGGTATTTTATAAATTTATTTACCACTGTATTTGCAATTAATCTGCGAATTTTGCAGTGATCAGACATACAAGAAGAAAATGTCCGGAGATAGTTGATCATAAGAGTGAATAGTGGCGCTTGTTTTATTTCTTTATTTATCTTTGACTTCTTATAATAAATGGATTAGATGATTGATATTTGGATTTGATGTTGTTAATGTATATTGGGTAATGTTTGTTTTGGTGCTTTGACATAGAATTTATGTATTGTGGATGATGTTTGGACGGATTTTTGAGTACTTGTTTGATATGTTTAGGTGTTTTGGTTTGTATACGAATTCAGGGAGATTTTATAAAATATAAAATCGATTTTGAGATCTCAACATATGTATATCGAGATCTCGATATGGGCATATTGAGATCTCGATTTGCATGTCGATATCTCGACATGTGTATATTTTGGCTAAATGAATATTTAATTCACTAAATTTCGAGGATAATCAAATCAAATAACTTTCATTTCAACATTTTGGATTTGATCACAAAGAAACTAGCAATAGTTCATTCATTATAAAGATGTTTGCATTGTATAATTCTACTTATACTTCATCATCTTCAAACATCAATAAGATATTAGTATTTCAAATAGAAACGTCATATGTATAAATCGATTCAAATGTAGAACGTATTACATTTAAGGATGTTCAAATTGTAAATACATGTCAAGTAAATATGTTTACACTATATAATGTATTAATTTAATGTTAATAGTAATTTTAGATTGAATTAAATTGATGTCGATATGATTAAGGCCATTTCGAGATCTCGATTTGATATCGAGATCTCAAAATGGCCTTAATCATCTCGACATGCCTGACCTGAAATCTAATAAAATTCGTTTAATCTGTATAATCACCTATGCAATTTAATTCAACCACAAAATACACCAACAATGAAGGTTATATAACAAATTCAACATTAATAAAGCATGTTTTACGATAACAATACAAATAGTGCTACAAGGATGCCTCAGAATGTGGATTTCCACACCAATATACTATCGAAGAACCTACATATTGCCTATAAGTGATATTAAACTCGGTAGTAAGTGCACTGACTGGAATCCTCCTTTTTTGAATTAACTATTTACAAAAATCAGCAAAAGCCCCACAGCTGTGTGAATCCCCCTGTCTGGCCTGCTCATCAGGTCCTTGATTAGAGGTAATTGGCCATTGATCCTTTGACGAGGAGGAATGGCCCCGTTCCAGTACCCGGCAGCATCAAGGATAAGGGAGCAATTTAAGAAGTGGAAGGAGTTCCCGGTCCCACTTCTCATAGAGCCACTTCTCATAGAGCACTGGGTCAGATGGACTGTTTAGTGCATGGTTAAGTGAGTCATATAACTCAACATATCACCTATGGAGATCAATCCATACAGTGACCCAGTGCTCGTACAAATGGATAATACCGATGACCTAAAATGCAAATCAGGCACGATTAAACTTAAGAAAAAAAAAAAGAACAAGTTAATTAAAAATTTGAAACTTACATGTTTTGCCTTGAACCAACTTCTAAAGCCGGACATTCCATCAAAACCCTGGACAACTTTCACTAAATCGACATGGAGGACCCACCAACTGTAATCATCATCAGGCACAATCCCCCACTATTCTCTTTGATTTGGGTGGCAGTTTTTCTATTCAAGAAAGATCCGGTCCTGCACATTAAATACATAATTAAAAATGTAATGAAAATTAAAGAATTGAATTAAAATAAATCAACATTCATTACTTACAAAGAAAGAGATGTCTAATATGATAGTTTTGTCAGAGTCAACACCGTCAGCAAGAGAGTTGTCACCTCTGGCAATCTGGTTGCGTGTCATGAGAACGAACACCTGCAAAAGCTGATATTAGGGGTGTACATGGTTTGGTCCAAACCGGCCAAACCGGCCAAACCGAAATGATTTGGCCGGTTTGGTCGGTTTGACAAGTGCGAAAATCGGCCGGCCGGACCGTAAGTTTAAAACCGTATTAATTGGTTTGGTCCATGGTTTGAGTAGAGAAACCGGCCGTCTGGACCGGACCGGACCGTTTATATTAATAATAAATATTTAGATTATATTTTATACTAAAAGTGTAAATATAGTACATTTAGTATGGTGGTTCTATCTAGACTTTGCTTTTTAAGAGGTATGAGTTCAAATCCTCTATGCATCATAGTATAATTTTTATTTTTCTCATACATTTTATTTATTTTTTAATCTCATTTTAATTCTTTTTCTACATTTTATTTATTTTCTGAAATCTAAAATAAACCTTAAACTATCCAACATTCCAATCTCACAATTTTATTCAAATGTCTTTCTTTACCCTTATTGTCTTCTCTATTCTCTGGTCAAGCTTCATCGTTATCGTATCTTAATAATTTCATCTTACTATTATTTTTGAGAATGTGATATGAACTATTATTTTTTTGATGTCATTAATTGTTTGTTTTTATTAACATTGTCTCGTACTTTGCCGATGAGAGTCATTATTAGTTTTTTTTTAATTTCTCAAATAAATTATAGCTAAAAAAATGAGATTGTTCTACGTTTTTTACTTTGACCGTTAACGTCGTATTTCAAACCGTTAAACCGACCGAACCAAACCGTTTTATTTGGTTTGGTTTGGTTTGGTTTGAAATATTAATTTGGCCGGTTTGGTTTGAAAATTTTTCAAACCGTATTATTTGGTTTGGTCCATACTTCAACTCTCAAACCGGCCAAACCGGACCGTGTACACCCCTAGCTGATATCACAAAAAACCTATTAATATAAATCTGATATTAAAATAATTCACAAGTCGATATACACTTACATCTTCTGAAATATTCTCATTCGGGTCGTTCAGCGGCCGAAAATAGAGTTGCCTACTCAAAGTCAATCCCTGCCCAGGCACCATCACTTGTTGTTTGGGATCATTCATGTAATCCAAATAATCTGATAGCATCTTCGCAGACAAAGGACGGGAAGAGGTGGTGGGGCCAACAATGGTAGAGGTGGAGGGGCCAACAGTAGAATAAAAAATAGGTGGGGCCCGGCTCCAGCTCCGATGGCAAAGAATACCATCTACGAGCTCCCGTATGAAGGCCTTCAGACTCTGAGTAACCCTGGAATCCACCGGCTCCACAATGTGATGTGCCACGCGATCAGCCACTAGCTGCATGAGTCTATCTGCCACTGGCTGAATAAGTCGATGAGCTACCAGATCAATCACACAATATGCCAATGGTTGCACAAGTCGATCCGGCAGTAGATCCAGGAAGCTATCTACAAGTGGATCCAGGAGGCGATCTGCCAGTGGCTGCACGAGGCGATCTGCAAATTACGTGATGCCATCGTCGTGTACCTCGAAACCATGAAGTACGTCCAATCTGAAAAGATAATAAAAATATTTAAGTAAAATATAAACAAATAAAAATTATAAACCAGTATGTAAACAATAAATCTAAACACAAGTACCTCTACAGGCTCTGCGGATAAGGAACGCTGCGAGCGCTTCATAGTCGAACAATGAGGTGGAACCTCAATATGCTCAAAAGAAGAATGGGTGGGAACCTCAAAACCAGTCCTCATATCGAGTTGTGGCGATGGTTGGCGATGGGTGGCGCTGAGGCGATGGCTGTCGATGTGGCGGTGGCTGCCGCTGTGACGCCGGCTGCGGGTGTTGTGGCGCCGGTTGCAGTTGCTGCAGCACCCTCCTAGAGGAAGACCTGGAGGTGGTGGCAGAAGACCGCTGAAAGGATGATCATCGGGGCTTCAATCTCCTATAAGAAATAAATCTACGCTTCAGCGAGTTCTCAACATCCTGCAGAATGAGCCAAGCCTCAGAAACGGCTTCAACGTTAGTCAGCTGCAATGAAGTGTTGCACTCATGCTGAAAAAAATGGTACATGGTTTGCTTCAGTTTGTTCCTCAGATATCGTGTAGATGGAATGTAGGTTTTTTTCGGTTGGGCGTGCAAAATCTGGTGGTTTTGATCTTGCAATCGGCGAAAATGGTTGCCCGGTGGTGGTGAATCGATCGGCAAAGAGAGAGAGAGAGAGATGTAGGTGTATAATAAATCCAAAAACAATTAATGTCAAAACATTTTAAAAATCAAATATTCTTTCCAATCATTGAAAAGTGGCTACAAAACTTATACTCTTAAATATTTGGCTATATAACATGTTCACTTATCCAAAGTGGCTATATAAATTTTGTTCTCTTTATAATATCTATTTTATTTTTAGATTATGAATATATATTGTGTAAATTTAATAGAAAATATATTTGGTAATGTATATTAATATATTATTTAGTAACAAATAATTTATTCAATATATTAATTTTTTTAAAATTATAAATATTTTGATTTATTATGTTTAGTAGATCTATTTTAAAGCCCGAGTTTGAGCCTGAGTCTGTTTAATTAAATATGTTTTTAAATAATCTAAGCCTAAGTTATTTGCCAAATAGGCCCAACTTGAGGCTCAATCAAGATATGGGTTAGATAATTCGACTTATTTACACTCCTAGTTAGGTTTGTATTTCATTTTGTTTTTATTAAGTTTATAAAAATAGTTGGGTATATAATATAAAAATTAATTTATATTTTATTATTATATAGAATATTAAATTATCAATGAACAACAATTAAATTTGTTTTAAAAAAAAATATAAGTCGGTTAATTATATTCGAGTATTAAAAATAAGATATCATATTATAAATTTGCGCATGGCACTGTGTAAATCAAGCTAAATTAAGAATGAAACTTATGGGAAAAAAAAATTAGTTTAAATTATGAACTATTTTAGTGCAAATTATCGACTATTTAGTGCAGATTGTGGTCAAAATAGTGCAAACTGCTCAAGAATGATGACTTGAAACATCGAAATATTGCTCCAAAATTCAACCTCACAAAATCATGATTACTAACAAAAGATGTAACCATTTGGGCAATTCATTTCCCACATAAAAATGTAGTTTCTTAAATATGTGGTGCATCTAAAAATGCATCCACCCAAGGCATATCAAAATGATTTTCTCAATAGTTTTTAAATTTCTCACTTAAAGAAAATCTATTGCCTAGGATCTTGCTACTGGACTTACTCCATGGCAGCAGTAACTTCACGTTCATCATCACCACCCCCTTTGCTCTTCTTGGAAACCTCTGTGTTCTCCTCCTCATCTGAGAGACTAGGTGAACTGTGTTTCCTCTTCAGAGGATTTTCATTCTGGGCTTCTTTTGTTGCTTCATCATCAGGTTGGTCGGCCGCAACCTCCTTCCCCTTTCCCTCGGAGGCCGACGAGTCTTTGGCATCACCTTCAAACATATCAAGCCCTGACTGCAACTTCTCTATGACCTCCATGATCTCTCTGTTGACCTGAAGCATCAAGGAAACATTCAAGATCTGGAAAAGAAAAAACAGAACAGCTATAATGAATCAGAATCCATGAAGTTGGGCACACCTGAGGATTTTTGAGGAATTCTGATATATCAGTTGGGCATGCAGGGCAATTCAACACATTTTTCTTGGAGCGAAGCCTTCGTCCATTCTGACAGATCCTCTCTTGCGCAAATGATATGCCAGTAAATGCATTTTCAAGACAAGACTTGCAAAAGTTATGAGCGCAGGGAGTAGTCATGGGAAGATTCATCACTTTGTTGCATATGAGGCAGCAAAACCCTATTAACAAATAATAACTTCAGTGATTGTATTACCATCCGAGACTATGCAACCATTGTGATATGATATGACTAGATAATAATAACCACCAGTCGTTTCACAAGGATGGATTTAGTGACATAAAATTGAAGAATTTCAAACCTTTTAGCAGTCTCTCTCTGATTACACATGTTTGTGCTTTCCTTATCACCTTCCTTGTATTCACCCGCTCTTCAGGATTGACACGGACCACTTTTTCTTCACTAGGAGGTGGTGGCTTTTTCCATTTCCAACGCGAGTCAACCTCCTACGATCAAAACCACAGGGAAACACTTTGATAAGTGTGAGTGTATTGGCTATGCAGGGAGTTCTATAGAATGTGAACAAATAGGACGCATGGCATACATAAAGGGCCAAAATGGAGATTTATATTATTCATGAACAAGGATCCTGATGCCTATAGGTATAGATGGTCCAACCGGAGCAAGAATTTACAGGAACACTTCATTTTTAGCACAAGAGCCCTTTCAATTAGTTTTCAATCATTGGTTTTGAGGTAAGAAAACAGTTGAGACAAATTCTTAAGGGCTTGACAGCATTAAAGTATACACAATCAGCAAAGCCTTGGGACAATGTTGTAATACACCTGAGGAAAATGAAAGTCTTGACAGATCAATATAGCATAATTATGTAAAACGATTACATTCCACTTACATCATAATCCCACGATGGACTCTCTTCCCTTTCATACACATCAAGTGCTTCTTCAAGCTCATCAACAACTGGCATTTTCCTTGGGCGATCTCCATGCTCATCACTGAAATAAAGTGATGCAAATTGTTTCAGCAGTAATACTCTTGGACTAAGTCATTATTACAACAAGTTGTGAATAAGAACCTTGTCCATGGTGCAGGTTCATTATCACATCTCACAAACAAATATCTGCAAACAAGGAACTTCTGAAACAAACAAAAAAATAAAAGTTAACACTCAGCAAATGTACAAAAGAAATACTAAGAGAGAAAGCCTGCACTAATCTAAAATGTCACACCTGTATTCCTGCTTTTCTCCAACACTTTTCTACTCTGTAGATCCCATCATACCGATAACCTTCTTCTGGTGCATAAGGAGAACGCTTATCTTTCTCCGATCTGTTCAATATATATAAAGAGGCCCTTTACTAAAGCAGTTTTGCATGGATAGAATATAGTGCTGGCGTGAAATATATCTGGTTAAAAAATATGTTTCAACATTGATTGAAGTCTAAAGGGTTGATAACTACATAGAGCCTTCCAAAACAAGCATGGTTTGGCATAGAGCCACGTCAATCAACCCTTCTAAAGGGTTGATAACTACTTGAAGTGGCTTTAAGTACAGAAACTCAACCTTGGATTTTTTGTGAATTGGAGTTAAAATCAAACAGTAGTGCAGATCCATAGTTTGAAATATGAACTTAGAACTACCACAAACCATTAAAGAAGTTATTTGACAAAGCTAAGCAAAGAATTATACTTAATTTTATATATGTCAACCAATACATTCTTTCTAGCTGGTTTTTACAAATTTGAACTCATTAGGAAAATACGGATCATAAAATAAACTGATCACTTGGGATTTCAGCTAGCATTTCAAAATGGAAGCAAGAAAGACTTCATAGGCACCTTTTGCATCGTTTCATTAAGATGTCCAAGAAAGTATTTAATATGAAGAAGCCACATTTAATTAATCCATCTATACTACATCTGGATAGCTTCATTCACCACAACTAGGAGGCTTAAGAATAGTCGAGAAAGAAGTCAAAACTACTGTTGTTCCAGATTTGGAATGGTATGGATTACTATTTACTACATCCTATTTTTAGAATAAAATAGCTAAAACGTAAAAAATAAGCTTTTAAGGAAACAGCAGGCAAGTAAATGTATTAAAGTTGACTGGGAGAACTACTTTCATTCACGAGTGGGACATAAGTAAACATAGAAAAACAAAGTTTGTTTCTTGAATTGGTTGACCTAAGTATTTTGATGCATAGACTCATTAGCCAAACTTTACAGATGCTCTAACACTAAATTCTTGTAGAAATTAATCATTGCATGACTATCCTTCAAATCATAGAGATTCATAGATCCATATATCTCTGCAGAGAATGAGTTTGGTGAAGAGTGAATACAAGAGCCTTGCACAATTCTAATGGTGCAGAGTTCTCACAAATAAATAGGTTGCATATGTACATCTAACAAAGGTTTAGTAAGTATAAGCTCATCACCTCATAACACGAACTGGGTAACCTTTTGCACAGCTGACTCTCAAAGCCTGATTATAATGCTCGAACTCCTGATCAGCTGACTGCACCTTGTTAGTGCGTTTATTTCCATCTAAATCTCTGCCACCACTGCAATAAAGGAAGAACCAATAAGGGGAAAATATTAATAGCGTCCTCTACTAAATGAGGAAGTTCAGGCCGTTAGTCGTTAACCAATGTCCTTTGTATACAAAGGAAAAGTTTTAGGCAGCTGCATTATCAGTAATCAGATATGGAAATAATATATACATTTGTTGCATGCGTTAAATGCCTAAGTGGTAGCTTTGGTTTTTTTTTAAAAACTTATGGTGTAATAGCAAACTGCACAAAAAGCAAAGCAGAAAGATAAGTTCTCATTTTCTATGGTGGAAGGTGAACAGAAATTACAGAATCGCATAAAACAAGTTGAAAAACCGAGTGGTAAGCACAACAGGAGAACCCATGTGAGTTACCAAGAGTGGCTAATGAAGTTTCATTTTAACAGTCTACCTGGAATGACATACACATCAAAAGGAAATTTCAATGAAAGGTTGCAGAGCTAAAGGATTTTTGTAACACATTATGCAAGTATAGAAAAAAATGGCATATTTCAATAAACTTAACATAATGCCAGCATGAAAAACGGACTGGACAACACACAGATAAAAACATTAAAACTATCAATAAATAGTTGCAAAAGGAACAACCTTCCGGTGTAGATAAACCATTCACCGTGGTCTTCATCATCCTCATATCCTCCCGAAATCACAACTGATTGTGAACCATAATGTGCCTTCCCACTTATACCAGCTATAGGGGGATAGTGCACACCCCACTGACGAGCTTCTATACGTTTTCCCCAAGTTTCTCCAACTAGAACCCCAAGATTCCTCTCCGGATCATCCTCTGCCGTGATAGGTCCAAAGTGGTCATGAGGGAGAGTCACGAATATCCTCCCACTGGCAGCATTGGCCAGTCCAGGTTTCTGTGCTCTGTCAGTAACGAATGCTGCATCAGGGCGATCTTGGTCATGTAGAAAGCGATACACAGTTTGAGGCCCTCCAGAAGTGATTGTTCGCGATAGCTTGGCCATCCTTATCGCAGTCACAAGCGCGGAGTTGATGTGCGGGTGGCTGGCCATCCTGTTTGGAATGTTGCTACGACACTTCACACAGGTACGCCTTCCCTGCTTGATCCACTTCTCGAAGCATTTCAAGCAGAAATTGTGCCCACATGGCGTCTGGAATTTTCAAAAATCACAAAACAACAACACCATCACACAAATCATTTTCATTCCGATTCAAACACTACACATACACACAGATTACTACATATTAAAAATAAATTTAAAAATCTAAAGCAAAACCCTTACGGTAACGGGTCTTTCCGGGAGTTCCATGCAGTAAGAGCACTTGAAGCTCTGGCCAATGACTCCCATAATATCAATAGAGTTGTCCTCTTTCACCTCAGAAGCTTCTTCCTCATCGCTTACGATCCTCCCACCCAACAGCTCCTGCCTCTTCCGGGCCTTCTCCGCCTCCGACAAGCCAGGATCCGCCTCGATTTCACGTATCTTATCGAATAGCGCCTTCTTCTCGGAGTCCGCGGGGACCGGAGCTCCGCCAATGCCATCGCCAGAGCAGTCGGGGCACTCGAATCCCGCTGTGGAATTCTTTATCTCAGAAAGGCAGGCCACGTGCCAGGGCGTGGCGCACGTGGCACAACAGAGGGTCTCCTCCTCCGACGGCTTCTCCTTGCAGAGCATGCAGACGCCATCGCTGTCGAGAGGGACTTGCGCCATTCAGAGAGAGAGAGAGAGAGGGTGTCTTGATGAGAATCGAGATACAGAACTGAGTTTATATATAAATATGATAGGTTTAAAAATGAGAAGAGAGATAAAGTAGTATGGCGGGATTTCAAGAGCAGATTTTCAATTTGAATTTCAGATGCTAAATATTTAATTAAATTCCATGAAACATGTCCAATTCAGAATTATTAAGATAAAAAGACTACTGCAAAATAGTATTTTACTATTTATTATATTTCTTGATTTTGAATTAGGTTTTGGATAATATATATGGTAAGCATGAAATGGCTTACATGAATCTTGTGCAAATAATCAACATGATTTTATTAATAGTAGTATATAATAAATATATTTCTAATTGCTATTCTTTTTATTTGAGAATCAAGTTAGAAGAAGATCTCAATTTATAATGAAGAAATTGAGTAGTTCGTTGCTTTATAGGTTTTACCATATTTTGTTGAAAGAATTTAGGTTTTAAAATGACTCGACGAAAGAATCCAAGCTATTCGGGATGAATCGCCGCAATTCCCCAATCCTAACAAAGTAGTATAATGAACAATAATGATTACTTATGATCAGCTTGCGAATTTATAGCACCGTAATAAAATCACTATCAATGACACGTGTGTCTAATTGCAAAACGAATGTGCAAGCTTTCTTATGCCTAAACCTAAATGTTAAGTCAGCAACACTTTCAAATGTCACTTTTTTTCGTTGCCGTTGCATCTGTTCAGGACAATCTAGTCGCAGCTTTTCATTTATGAGTGAGTGGAAGATTTGTCCTAAAGCAAACGTCCGAAGTTTCTATAGTAGAACTCATTTGAGAGTGCTTGGGCAGTTATAATTTATTGCGACTTTTTTCTAATGTCTATATTATTCATTCAAAAAAACTGAAGCATAAATTTTTGCGTATAAACCACATTTGAGTTAGACTAGTTCTAGCATAAACCAACCAGTTCAACTATCTAATTATCCAATCATTTCAACAAATAATCAATTTATGTCTCTTCCACATCATTAATATTATTTCAACACAACCACAACAATTACATATCTTATCAGCAACTACCTAGCCAAAATATTATACTCCCTCCGTCCCATTGAAGTAGTCTCACTTTCCTTTTTTGTTTGTCCCATAGAATAGTCCCATTTTCCTAAAATGGCAACCTTTTTCACACTCACCAATAAAATATTAATTCCACTACACTCACAACCCTTAATTCCCGTGCCGAAAAGAAAAGGGACTACTTCACCGGGACGGAGGGAGTATTTAATTTTATCGAATTTTATTTTCAATATTAAAATAATAAAAATTATAAATTATACAATGTGATAGTAGTGACGGTTACATTTCTAGATGTGTTTTTTATAAACGTAAAACTAGTAGTGAAAGCGGGGGGTCCAGTATATGAACCCGCACGAAGAGTAGTGATTTAACTCTAATAGAAAGGCCTAGTAATCTCGATGCAACTAAAAAATACAGGTTTTTATGGGTTCAATGCGAAAATTGTTATGGATTAAATTATAAGAAAATTTTGAAATCAAAAATGAATATTTGTGAACAATGTGGATACTATTTGAAAATGGGTAGTTCAGAAAGAATCGAAGTTTCGATCGACCCCAGTACTTGGGACCCTATGGACGAAGACATGGTCTCTCTGGATCCCACTAGATTTCATTCGGAGGAGGAGCCTTATAAAGATAGGTGATAAAATAAAAATAATTTAATTGATTAGTAAATAAAACTACATCGATTATATTACATTATGATTGCTTAAAACAAGACAGACACATGTAATTAAACCACAAATCTAAATTATAACATTGAAAATGGAATTTAAATGCTAAATCACATCGATTAAATAATATCAACTAAATTATCATGGAAATAATCTACGTAAACAATTTTTTAGGGATTATTATTCTATCACATAAGTTACTTTCACCAAGTAAAGAGTTGAACATATTAATCTTTGATATTATCATATATGCTCGCAACTTATTATTAATCATCTTGTTGCTTTCAACTTAATATCCCTAACTTGTTCAATGCTTCAATGTATTTATGAAATAAAATTGATTGTGAGGAAATGACCTTTTATTTTGTTTTACTTTTCGCATTGCCTCTGCCAATAGGACGACAAATTGTTAAAGCTCCACTAGCATGAGTGTAAGGAAATTTGTTAGAAATTTTCTTATCGTATGTTTGGTTTTGGTGGTTCAAAATTGCTATTTAAATCTAACCAAGTGTATCTCTAGATTAGATCCAGTACAGTCTTAAAATATAAAGTCTTGTATAGGTTTTTTTCTCGAGTTGTAAGTTGGAGTTGTTCGAAGACCAGACTGATGAATCAGTCTGGATGCACAAGACTCAACAGACTAAAGCTCAAACCGAGCTTACAAGACTGGGACACATGAGTCTGGAACTGACAAGTTTTGATCTACACCAAGTATAGAACTGACTAGAATGATCTCATCAGTTCGGATACTGAACTCACAAGTCTGGATACCAAATTTACCAGTCCAGGGACCGAGCTTATAATGATTGATGACGTCACCAGCTGGACTTGCAAGTATGGCAACATTAGCATGGATTTTCTTCTTGCAATTCTCGACGGGCTCTCGTCATCTGCTCCATTTGATGGTTCACCCTTGCGAGCTTCCGTTGCGCGTCTCTCACTTGATTCATCAGTTGCGTCACGTTTGGGTCGTTCATCGACGATGGGTGAGGCAGAGGGAAAATCAAGGCCAGTTGCGTTGCACGATTCTTCTCCATTCCGATGACGAGGTTCTGGAGTGCCCCCGCTCAGGTTCTTGCAGTCTCCGCTTCCCGGGATGGAGAGCTTTTCAGCATTGGAACTCACAGTCGGATCTTGTTCCTCAACCATTTCCTGCAAAACAAATCAGGTTTTTGTTCCAAGAGCCCCACGGTGGGTGGCAAATGTTGAGGTTCGATTTGTGATGAAATAGGGACCCTTGTAACTTATGAAAGATAAGAGAGAAATATCTGAAGAACAACGAAATAATGTAATTTTATTATGAAAGATGAAGTGTGAATCGTAAGTTTTGAAGAATACAAGTATAATAGAGGTAAAAAACGTGTTAAAAATGACTTATCGGCTCCCCTTTTATAGTTCAAGAGGAACCGTTATAACCCTAGAGAATTTAGGGGTAGTTCCGATTTTCTCGGTGATCGTGGCTAGAGGTTAACGTCTGCGTCCTTTTCGAAGGTTGTTCATCTAGGGTCTCTCAACGAACCTCCGAATTATTTGCGGCCGAACCTTTATCTGTATGACCTCTCTCCAGTGGGTTGTGTGGTGAACTTCGTGGTAGTTCCTGTTTCTTCGGAAGTGGTTACGGAAGGTTGGTGGTTGCGTCCTATTCGGAAGTTGTTGGGCTAAGGTCCCTCGACGGACCTCCAAATTATTTGTGTTCGGACCCTTATCTGTTTGACCTCTCCCCGTAGGCGATGCGAGGAACCCGGGAGTAGTTTCGATTCCTTCAAGGGCAGTTGGATTTGAGTCCTCAACGGTCTTCCGAGTTACGTATGGCCTGGTACTTGTCTTTCCGATCTTTCAGGTATGTCGTACGTTCTATTTCTGTAGTTCCTTGATAGGAGGAATAGGTCGTGTTCCATTTGGATGATAGGTAGGTCGTGGAGGTCTTCAGTAGGACCCTTGCTGGTAGGTCGTGATCCGTGGTTTTGGGTCGTGTACTTCGGGAGCTGGATCTTGCTGGTAGTTCGTCTCCCTTTGGGAACCGCCTAAGATCATTATCTGAAGGTCATGTAGCTCATTTGTGTACATTCTCTTGGGTCGTTGTTCAGTGCGCTGGACCTGGGCCTGGTTGAGTTCACTACTTGGAGATCGTAGAGCCCGTTTGAGTGCGTCCTCTTGGATCGTTGCCATCTTTACTGGACCTAGGCTTAGTTTTTTCCAGCCTAATTATTTTTTGGCCTAACAACATAAATTCAATTTTTTATAATTAAAAGGGAGATATAAATTAAATTAATTAAGGTTGGCGTGAAATTACATTTAATCAATTAATTATAAATTGTTTAATTTGAATATGTGCATGGATTTAAGATTATTTCTACCATTAAAACATGTTATTAATTTAATTTTGTTATAAAAAAATGAGTCAGTTTTTTATAATTCTAACCAATATCAAGTAATTTTATATACCTGATTAAACACATTCTAATAATAAAGTGGTCTTTTAGGGTAAATTAGACTTTTTATTTAACTTTTACTATTTTGTGCATTTATTTATAAAAGTTATCATTTTTAATATATTTTTAATTTTTTGCTATTTTAAATTATTTCCTCATTTATTCCTTCTTGCAATTGGAGAAATTAGAAATTCTAAAATGAACTCAAATGTTTATCAAACTATATGGTTGGTACCTTAGACTACCCAAAGTGGTGTCCGACATCATGTGGTCATAGCTACAGACAAACCAATTGAAAATTTTAAAAAATAAATAAAATTTGTGACTTTCTATAAACAAGGGCAGCAGACTCTTTTGGAGCAACCCTGAGCAACCGCCTATTGCTTGCAATAAATTTGACATGTGGCACCCTTCTATTATGTGCCACTTTTTTAATATAATTTATATTTTATATAATTAAATAATTATTAAAAAATATTTTACTTGTAATTTCAATTTTAATGTGTTATATTATATGTTGTCAATTTATATTTTATTTCATATTTATTATCATAATTCTTGTTTGTCAAGTAAATTATGAGTTATTAGTGCATAATAATTTATTTATTATAATTATTAATTTAAATTTTTTTCTATATAATATTAGAGGAGAGATAAATTAATATTTTAATTAAAAATATAGAGTTAATGATGTGAGAGTAAATAATATTAAGTCGTAGGTTATGTAATAGATGAAAAAGAAAGTAATATTTTATTATATGGTTGGATTGTGGTCGTGTTGGGAACAATGTACCCTTTGATCATATTGTATTTGTTTTGGTGCATCAAAGCTAGGTTTATTAAATCTCTAGCAACTTAACAATGTGCTGAAGATTGTAATAGTCATGTATAAGATACTTTCGATTTAGTTGTAATAGAGATAGGAATTGTCTGCTATTGGTTGCTGAAAGAGCTAGCAAAGTACCTGAAGATTGCTGAAGAAACTAGCAAAGCAATGAAGATACGAAAAACTATCAAGTTCCGAGAAATGTATGAAGATTATTGAGGGCACTCAGCAAGTCTCAAGACTGCTAGAAAAATGTAGCAGACAAGTCTAGCAGACTCTGAAGAACAATATACTAGATCTGAGCAAGGTTGTTGAGATCTCAGCAAATGCTAGCGGACTCAGCAGAGACTTCCGACAAGCTAAATTCTCAGAGTCTAGCAGACGTTGACAGCTGGCCGATCGAATCAAAAGTCGAACAATCTCAGGAATTTAAGGAATCTCTTGATCTGAGGTTTGACATATCAAAAGTCAGAAGGACTTATAGTTTACTTGAAGATCCATTCTGACAAGGTCGGCGTGTCAGAAAAAGAACGAACGAGCGAGAGGAGACTTGAAACGTCTCTGTGTATTTCAAAAAAAAGAATGAAGAAGATTGGTGAATCACCAATCTATCTCTAACGAACAAGCAAAAACTCTGCTGAATAAGAGAAGAACACACGTAGTAGATCAAGCAAAACTCTACCGAATTGAAAACTTTGAGGCTTCGCATAAGCTACCTGTGTTCAACACAAGGCTTTAGAAATTTACTTCTATAGCTATTTCAAAGTTATTTCCATCCTAAAAAGAACTCATAGTCAACTGACTTCGATTAGGTTGATTATTACGGGCACTAGCCGCAAGAGAAATAAGATCAAGGAGGAACTATAAAACTTCTAAATCTGGCGTTCAAGGAGATTGCGAGGTGCGTCCTCACTCTAAGGATTGTCGAGAAGATTGATATTGGAAGAGCTGCTTGAAGGTGCGTTGTGGCCAGACGGAGGTGCTGCCTACAGCTAGAGATCAAGTTCAACTCTGTGTATCAAATCTTAGTGAATTCCAGTCAGCAGACTAAAGAGTGGACGTAGAACTTTTGTATGAACCACTATAAACCTTGTGTTCTTTTTGTTCTTGCTGTTTTATTGCTTATTTTTTATTTGAAACCCAACACCTCAAGTGTTGGAGTATAAACTGCAATTAAATTAAGAACTACTCGAGCTTAAAACTAATTTTTCTAAGTACTTGCTGAGTTAGAACCTCGGCAAAATAATTGCAAGGACCCTTAAATATTTCTGCTGCATTAGAACCTCAACCATCTCTGGTGGACATTCTTCAGCATAATCAACGAACGCTTCTTCCATATCTCAAAGTTTTCTGATGAGTACTTTGGAAGCTTTGTAATCTGAGCCATCTCTGCGTACCTAAGCTTAAAAAACACACAAACAGAAACCAAGTGCAAAAAACAGTTGCAAGTGCTAAGTGACTCAACATAACCTTAGTCTGTAAGAATCTTGGCGCGTGATACCACTTATTGGTCCCAAAATTAGAGTGCTAAACTGTGCAACAGAAGGTTTGTCTATGCAGCAGAAGTATTAAAAAACATTTGCACTGATTCGGATAAACAGAGTATAGTCAGTTTAGTGTGTAGATTACTTAAGCTTAGGTTTGTTCTGGTTAAGTCAGTTTCACAGCATATATTCTTTAATACTTGGACAAGTATTGAAGGTTTCAAAAGTCAGTTTGTGAATCAGAAAAACAAAGCAAGTATGAAAGTAAAGCAGCAAACAACACACAAGATTTATAGTGGTTCGGATCTCAATGTCCTACATCCACTCTTCAGACCCAAGGTTTGGATAATCAACTAAGTAAATACAAGCCTCCTTGCGATCTATACACAACCCGTTGGCGCTTCCGTCCTTCGATCAGCTGTGGTACTCACCTAGGAACTCCTTGCAGACTCAGTCTTCAGGTTGAAGTGAGGACGGCACCCCGCAGCCTTCTTCCTAGTGGTTGGATGTTTACTGTTCCTCCCAGAACTTAGGTTGTTAGCATACACCTGTGAGAACCAGAATCCCAGACTAGGAAACTGACTGCTTTGAATATATCTCAGAAAGATATATTCACCAAAGAAGAGCTTCAGCTTTACAGCTTCGGCCTCGTGCTAGGAGAAGTTAGCATGGTAAATAACTTGAGTCGAGGACTCAAGTCTCGTGTAAGAAAACACGGAAACTCAGAGAGTTTAGCAAAGAGATCATCTTTGTCGTTCGAAGACTTTAGGATTTTAGCTCAGAGTTCGTTCAATCTTCATATATTGATTAACCGTTAAAGGTTGAAGTGCAGACCCTTTTATAGAGGATTTCCTTTAGGCATTTTGAATTTCTGCCCGTTAGACACATAAATCCAAATGTTAGACTCATAGAAGATATAGTCCAATCGTAGTCCATGCCTTAGGTCTGCGTTCTGCTCTGCTCTGCTGCGTCAGTGTACCATACACTAACTTTCTATCAGACTAAGTTCTCAGTTTGAGGAATCCAAGTTTGGATAACCTCGTACTGACTTACACTTGGACATATATAAATGCCTAAGTCTGACTGAGCTTCAATATCTTTCGAATAGCTCAAGCTTTAAAGGTAGAGGCTCTTGTACTGACTTCCCAAGGTCAGTACAGCTTAGCCCTCATACTGACTTCCCAAGGTCAGTATGGTAGACCCTTATACTGACTGTCCACAGTCAGTATGGAAAACACCCTCATACTGATTTCTCCGGATCAGTATGGAAAACCCTCATACTGACTTCTCCTAGTCAGTACGGGAAAGCCCTCATACTGACTTCTCATGGTTAGTATGGTAGACATTATACTGAGTGCTCTAACGCAGTTCAGGTTAAGGTTGTACTTGGTGAAAACCAAGTTTCAGGCGTGCATGTAGTCAGTTCTCGAGCATTCTCCTTTGCTTGGTCTTCAACCTAAATTCTATTACAACTCAATCGATCCTATACAAGGATTATAGTTTAGAACTCTAGACTCTGAAAAAACTGAATAAGATGGCTTACAACCAAAACAGAAAAAGTAAGGAATGATTTCTCTAACAAAAATCCTTATACTATCTCATCACTAATCGAACCTCAACAGGTTGGGTTGTGTGAAGTCATTACTTAGAGATAGTCTAACATCATCACGAAAAAAAAGGGGTTGGGTTAACTCCACACATGATCACTTAGACTATGTTTATCGGCAACCGCCAACCACCCAATCACTTCAATATTTAATTAATTTCTCTTTCATCCACATCACTCAACCCAACCACAGTAATTTTACAAAGTTTATCCATGGCCATCCAACCAGGGGCGGAGGCAGACTTCAAGTTCTGGGGGGCTCGACCATATCACAATTGGATCGAGTCTTATAAATATAACAAAAAAAAAATTCCGGTCGCCGGGGGGTCGGCAGCCCCCCAGCCCGGGGCTGCCTTCGCCCCTGCATCCAACCACCCAACCACATCATTATATATAATTATTTTATTTTATTTTTAAATAAAAATATTACTTCTAATTAAATTAATAAATAGCACGGAATAATTAATACATATTTTTATTGATACGTATCTCAAATTTCTAACATGTTTTAAATCATACAGTTAAATCTTATCATTATGAATCATGGTTTATTTTTTATTAAGGTGTAATATATCACATTTTTATATTATGAGTTTTGAATGCATATTATATATATTGACTTATACGATTTTTTTTTACTTCTTTGCGTTGTTCCTTCGGTCTCGGTCTCATACGATTAGTTCCACTTTATTTAGACACGATAACTTAGGAGGTAAAAATAAGAGAAACTAATAATTTATTAGTGAGTGTGAATTTAAGGGTGATCACGAGTCGAGTCGAGCGGAGTATGGACACAATAATTTTATTTTTAAATAAAAATTATTACTTGTAATTGAATTAATAAATATGCGGAATAAATGATCACATTTATTTTGTCTAAAAAATTGTTGGCAAAATTAAAGTGAACAATTAAATATAACTAAATTGAAATAAAACTATTACAAATTAAATTAATTTAATATATAAATATATACATGTGTATATCTTAATTTAAAAATAAAAATATATATATCTAAATTAGTCTCTATTTGTAGAGAATAAAAAATAATGAATTTTGATATATTTATTATTTATTTTTATTTTCTTTTTTAAAAGATATATAAATTTTAGTATTATATTTATACAAAATTAATTAACTAATAGGATGAAAACAAATGTTTCAATTTTATTGGTTCATCAATTAAAAATTAAAGAAAAAAGAAAGTGGGATTCTGAACTATTTTTAATTTTCTTTTTTCTTATAAAGCTAACATGGTGGTTGAGTTGGGGTGAGAAAGGTCGTTGTTCATTAGTCTTATGCTTATTCTTGAAATGCTATAGTCTAGTTCAAACAGAATCCAATTATTGGTTGGATTATTAGCCTCCCATTGAGCTGACAGGTTCTGGTCCCAGATTTCTCTTCTCACACACATCTAAATGCTATAAAATGGTGGAGAAATCCAGTCATCTGGGCACTCGAGGGCTTTAAGTTTGATCAGCTATGATGCAGGAGATGAAGCAACTATTCATTTAGATAAGTTGTGTTGAGCCTTGGATGCTAGCTCCAAGAGAAGCAGCCGTCGAACAAAGCAATGACGAGTCGGTTCGACGAATCAGCGACGATCAATTTTCGGCGGGGATCCAAAAGAAGAGGTTTGTCGAATAAGCTCTCGGGAGACGTCATCCTCGTGTTGAGAAGTTCGTTGATGAGGATCTTTGATAGATTGATTCGACAATCTAGTAGCGACATGTCTTCTCGGAAAACACGAACAGTCGTAACGGTTGCTCGCCTGGTAGTAGAACAGACAGCTATTAATTTTGTAACTGTTAGAGCTCATTATTGATTGTAATTACATAATAAATGCGATAGTGTAATAAATAGGAGAAAGATAGGAGAGTGAGGGGACACATGAACAGGGAGAGTCTTCTTTTGCAAAATCCCATATTCATCATATTTCCATATTTTTTCACCGTTCTTAATGAAATATCTCCATTCTTTTCGAGTATTCGATCTTACAAAATTCCGTACATCAACAAGTTGTATGTTAGAAGTTTTGAAATTGACGCATGATCACAATTTTTTGCTTTTCAGACCATGTATATTAATATTATCATCATACATCATGCTGGCGCAATTGAGACTTTCTCAAGTTCTATAACGTATTCAAGGGTGGCTGATGGAGGAATTTGTAGACCATCACCCAAATCAGCACCTTCTTCTCCAAAGCAAAGGTTTGGTGGAATCAACACTTTCCTTTTCCCGCCTGCTTTCATATTTCTCAGCACATATTCAAGACCTTCACATATTCCTCTGCCATA
Source organism: Plectranthus barbatus (assembly GCA_026898455.1). Taxonomy (NCBI): domain Eukaryota; kingdom Viridiplantae; phylum Streptophyta; class Magnoliopsida; order Lamiales; family Lamiaceae; genus Plectranthus; species Plectranthus barbatus. The sequence goes on from JAPKLW010001303.1 coordinate 43,350, forward strand.
AGGCCTTGAACCCAATACAAGTGCCACTGCCCTCTTCTCAAACGTGTCCACAAACGCCTCTCCGCCGCCCTCCACGCTTCCCTTCACATTGATCACCACTAAGTCGCCTGGGCGCGGAGAGGTGCCGCCTCCCACTCTCATATCGTAATATCTTATCACCAACAACATTCACAGAAATATGGTGCATCACAACAATGTACTTCACTAAAAATTTAAATTCTATTCTCAATTTAACACTTTCTTTTTTGTTGTTGTTGGCACTATGATTTCAACCTAAACAAACTCTTGTTTAGAGGTGAAATTGTAGTCCAGTAAGAAATCACTCAATTCTACCTGAATATGAGTTATCATCGGATAATTGAACACCATGTATGCTTTATTTAAATTGAGGATTAAATTAAATATATTCGAACTACTATGCCTACATTTATCGAAATTAGTGTACCTTATACCGTTTGGCAAGACCACCTCTTCTTCCTTCTCAACATCCCTGCAACATGATTTCAAAGCAATTTCAACAAGTTTTCAGCATATGCACTTCGTATAATATGTGACATTTTTTCTGATGCATTGCTAAGGATTAAGATAAGACAAAGTATAAAATAAAATCATCATCGAAGTTGCAATTTTCAACTTTAGCATTAACAAATTGCAAATCTAATCGTTAATTCAAGCCTTTGAAGCAAAATTAAACATTCTTCGCTCACTGCTACTCCGACGATTCATTTATGACCAAATCAACCACTATATTTATTATTGCTCGAAAAGAATTGTGAATGACTTTTCTTTTTTTTTTAAAGGATGTGTCCATCAGAGTTAGTTAGTTTTATTCACAAGTGTGGATATCATATAAACAAGGAAGAATAATTATAATTTGAGCTTATGATCTTCCAATCTTAGATTTGTCACTCCATCAAACGTCCAATAAGTTAATTATCTTGAATGAATTCATAATGCAACTCAACGAAGTGCAATCACACAAATTGTTATTGAAATAAACACTCGCAATAAAAATCATACCGTGTGCCAGATTCTTCTCGTGAAACTTCTAACCGAGTTTTGATTTGTTCGGAAACCACTCCAACGGCCAGAAAAGCGACCCATGCTAGGCCGGCGCCGATGCCGAACCGCCTCGTCAAGGTGGAAGCAATCCAGTCAGTGGACTCTGCAGTTGTTCTCGCGGCCGGCTTATTAGGCCTTTGCTCTGCGGCGGCGGACGGTGGCGGTGGCTCTACTGAGTTTGAACTCAGCTGTTGCGTCAGTGCAGGGACGGGTGGCTTCGGTGGCGGATTAGACGGCGGCGGAATTGGTGGTTGTGAAGATGAGAAGAAATTGCGCCTGGTAATCGGGGGCGATAGAAATGGGGGCGAAGAGAAGAACGTAGCCATTTTATTTTTGAAGGGAAAATCTGGGATATGAGATGAAATATGAATGATGAATATTACTTAATAAATATCTATACTTAACTCAACTATCTATGGCTGGATGGCCCTACCTTATCTTTACTATCACAACTAAGGGTATGCTATTTTCTTATAGCAAAAAATGCGGTGATACAAATCATGTTTTGTCAGATATTTCACATGAAATGCATTTTAACTCGAAATGCAAATCTCAATAATTTTCTACTCAACATTTTGATCAAAACACATTTAATTTTAAACCTTCGAAACGCAAATCTGTTACAGTTCAGCTTGATATCCAGCTCAAAGAAGGAAGATTATGCAGGCAAAAAAAGAGATGAAAAATTGGAGTGCTCCAAGTCATCATATAAAGCATACTACAAACATGTGCCACCCTAATTTCTTTTCTTTTCTCTTTTTGTTTATAGCTCAAGGGCACATGAGTTTGTTAGGGCACCCACAATAGTGGGATCTTATAAACAGTTAAGATTCCGCCACGTGTGCGCCACATCATTAATTATTTTCATTTCATATTTTATAAATATCCACATCAACATCCACTATCATTTTTTTATTCATCCACTTTTTACTTTATACTATTCATGGGTCCCACTTGTCATAACAATTACTCCCTCTATCCCGGCTTAATTGTCTCAGGTTGACCGGGCACAATAACCAAAGAGTGTGAGTGTAAAAGTAAGTTGAGTGGAATTAATATTTTATTGATGAGTGTGAAAAAAATGTCTTTTTAAATAATGGGACAATTGAGGTGGGACGGACAAAAAAGGAAAGTGGACAATTGAGTTGGGACGGAGGGAGTACTTAATATGTATACATATGTATATTCTTTATTTATTTTTATTGAATATAAATAAATAAAATATAGTACAAAATTAATCAAATCACATTTATTTAATTAAAATTAACTAAATAATAAAATTTGTCTAATTTAATTGATTAATTCAAATTAATTAAATTCTACATTCAATAAAAAATTATAATATTACACAATAAAAAATGTCACAAATACAACTTATAAAATATGAAAAGAAATATAATATATTTTATATAATATTTAAATTTTATTTATATATAAACAAATAAATCTAAAATAAAAAAACAAAACAAAAAAATAAAGAGAAAAAAAAAGTTGGAGAAGGCAGCACAATTGCCCCCACTCGCGCGTGACACGCACGCGCCCAATTATTGGCGTGCGTGCTGTCCAGGCGCGCGTCTTTTCCTCTCCGTGCGGGACCCATCATGCTGCAAGATATGGGATCTTAAATAAGATCCCACTTCCTCTCTCTCCTCTCTCTCTCTCTGCCGCATAATCAAAAATTGGCTGAGGTGGGGATCTTAACTTAGTTAAGATCCCCCATTGCACATGCTCTTAGGGAGACAGTTGTATATACTTTATTTATTTTCTCCTTTTTTGTACGAAACATTATCTTTATTGAAATACAAGAAAAGTTCTCCATCTTGTTCCTCAAGAATGCACAGGATTTGTGCTTGACTTTACATGGTATCGCGAGCCAGGTTGTGTTGATTTGTTATGGGCTTTCAACAATGGCGGAAGACGCAAAGGCGAAGGAAAAGATGGACATCTATTATGAAGAACAATTGCAGCTGCACGGTTCCGATCATCATGGTATGCAGATTGTGCCATTTGTTTTTACTGACTCAAATTATAGACAGTGGAAGAATGCAATGGTGACTGCGCTTAAGTCAAAAGAAAAGCTCGGCATGGTGGATGGATCTTGTTTTATGCCTGCTGCGGACTCTAAGCATTTTCGCAAATGGATACGGGTCAACAACATGGTGGTCTCTTGGATCAACATATCCATCGCCAAAGAGATTGTTCATCAGTTTGCCTATACGAATGATGCTGATGAACTATGGGCAGAGATTGAAGAAAGGTATGAGACCTCTAACCTTGCTATGATTCTTCATATTAAGAAAGAATTAGCTAATATGAGGCAAAACAATATGGGTGTTACTTCTTATTATGGGAAGTTGAAAGACTTAACCGATCAATTGACTCAATTAAGGCCTCCAATTTATTTAGCTGATGTTAGAAATACATAAGTTGGAAAATCTGAAGATTTTGTTAAAGGAGTTGAACATGGAGTTAAATTGATGATAAAATTGTATGAGGAGAGAGGCATGGAGGATAAGTCTATGGAATTTCTATTAGGACTGAATGATGTCTTCAATCTTGAGAGGAACCAAATACTGTTGCAGGATCATTTACCTGTAGTGAACAAATTATTTTCAATCATGCTTTAAGCAGAGCAGAACAAACAAATTATGGAGTATATGGGGTCAGAGAACATAGCTATAAATGCTAAAGCTCCACAACAATGGAGCATAAATGTTAGTAAATCAAAAGGACCTTTTAAGAAAGAAAGGAGTAACCAAGTTTGTACCTACTGCAAGAAGGTTCGTCATGGGATTGAAAACTGTTTTAAGATTAAGGGGTACCCAGAGTGGTGGGATCCATCCAAGAAGAAGGGCAGTACTATGGCAGCTCAAGCATCTAATACTCCCCTCGAGTGGAATGAATCTTTGATGAGTGCTATGCAGCAGATACAGAGGTATATGAAGGAGAAGAATTTTATTGGAGATGAAGAAAAAGATATGGTGAACATGGCCTATGGTGGTTATTTGCAGGTAACCTTTCACTTGATTGTTCTAGTTCTTTTAATTCTGATTGTATTGATTCTGGTTTATGGATAATAGACACTGGGACAACAAGTCATATGAGCAAAGATGTTAAGTTTTTCCATGATCCCAAACCCATTATTGATTTTACTCATGTTTGTCTACCTGATGGTTCCCTTACCCGAGTCACTCACATAGGTTCAGTAATTCTTTCAAAGTCTTTGACTCTTCACTCTGTTCTTGTTTTGCCAACCTTCAAATATAATCTTCTTTCTGTCAAGAAACTTACCTCAAATTCCAACACTTATCTCAGACTTTTCCATGAATTCTATCTTCTACAGGACTTTGATTCTCATCGATTCATAGATGCTGGGAAGATGAAGAGAAATCTTTACACCTTGGACAAGACTTCCTTCACACCTCAAGCCACAAAGCAGTCCCCAAAATCATATGCTTCTCATTATCTGTCTAGGAGTAGTCTTGTCTTTAATAAGCCTACCTCAGATTTGTCTGTAGAGTTGTAGCATTCTAGATTAGAACACCCTTCAAATAAGGTGTATGATCACCTCAAGTCTTGTATTTCTTCACTTGATTCCTGTAATGGTTTTACTTGTGACATTCGCATTTTATCTAAATAACACAGAGCTCCTTTTAGCCACATTTATATCAGCACTAATGATTGTTTATAACTTGTTCACATGGATTTATGGGGCCCTTGTAACATTGAGTCTTTGGATGGAAGCAAATTTTTCTTGACTATTGTAGATGACTTTAGTCGATGTACTTGGATTTTTCTCATGAGACACAGATCTCAGATTCCATCTACAATTGAAATATTTGTTAAATTTGCTCACAACCATTATGGAAAATCCATCAAAACCATACACACTGATAATGGTACTGAGTTTGTCAACCACCAATGCCAAACCTTATTTCATAGCCTTGGAATAATGCACCAAAAAACATGTCCTTACACCCCCAGCAGAATGATGTTGTTGAAAGGAAACACCAACATCTCACACAAGTTGCTAGTTCTCTTCTCACTCATTCCAAATTACCAAAAAGATTCTGGGGGGAATCCATTTTGACAGCCACTCAACTCATAAACAGGATTCCCACACCTATTCTTTTCTGGAAACTCCATACTTTGTTTTGCATAAAAAGAAACCTGATTATTCTCAACTGAAAGTCTTTGGATGTTTGGCTTTTGTCTTAAACAAATTCCCTCATCATGACAAGTTTGACACCAAATCTTTATCTGGAATTTTTGTGGGATATCCAACATCTCATTTCTGTGGGATATCCAACATCTCAGAAAGGTTACAAAATCTATGTGCCTTCATTTAATAAAATAGTTGTGTCTAGGGATGTTGTCTTCAATGAATCTGTGTTCCCTTCTAATGCTGAAACTTCGTTTAATGAAATCACAGATTCCACATTTCCCTTGTCTGTTGATGAACCCGTTGTTACAAACATTGCTCCTATAAGTGCTTTAAGAGAACCTAATCCTAATATTACCCTTTCTTCTATATCTTCCAGTCCCACTGCTGATACTACATCCATCAATGACTCACTCCAAGATGAACATGTTGACTTGCATGAACCTTCTGATAGTCCTGATCATGTTGTAACCAGGCAGGGATCAAAGGTCAGACGACCTCCTACTTGGTTACAAGACTACGCCACAAATGCTTCTAGTTCCAACACCCTCAATCAACATCCTATATACAATGCTCATTTTGACACAATTGCTCTTTTATCTATTACTCATGAATCTCATACATACAATCAGGCTAGGACTAACATAAAGTGGCAGGAAGCTATGCAAGAGGAACTCAATGCGCTTGAGAAAAATCAAGCTTGAGATTTGCTGTCTTTTCCTGCTGGCAAGAAATCCATTAGATGTAAGTGGGTTTATAAGATTAAATACAATGCCGATGGAAGTATCGAAAGGTATAAAGCAAGGCTTGTAGCTAAGGGTTTCACACAAGTTGAGGGAGAGGACTACAATGACATATTCTCTCCAGTGGCCAAAATTGTTAGTGTCAGAATTCTTGTGGCAATGGCTGCAGCAAATGAGTGGTGTTTACATCAAATAGATGTAAATAATGCTTTCTTACATGGTACACTAACAGATGACATATATATGACTCCACCTCCAGGTTATGCTAATGCAAGAGATAATGAAGTTTGCAAACTGAAGAAGTCACTCTATGGTCTCAAACAAGCATTAAGGCAATGGAATATGGAATTTACCAACAAGCTGTTGGCTTTTCGTTTCATTCGATCTATGCACGATCATTGCTTTTTCAGGTATGTTACAGACAATTGTTCCATTTTTCTTCTTGTTTATGTGGATGATGTGTTGATCATTGGATCAAACTTGGAGGTTGTGAATCAAGTTAAAGTGTTTCTTCATTCTGCTTTTACCATTAAAGACTTGGGGCTAGTTAGGTATTTTTTGGGGATGGAGTTTCTAAGATTTGAGGCTGGGATTTTTGTTAGTCAAACTAAGAATATTTTTGACATCTTACAAGATATAGGAATGTTAGATAGTTCAGTTGTCAATACACCTTTGCCACCTGGTTTAACCTTTCCAGCAGTTGATCAAGATGACACACCTAAACTTGAAGATTCTGATAAGTACAGGTGGCTGGTAGGAAGATTGTTTTATCTCAATTACACAAGGCTTGATATCACTCATGTTGTTTAATAGCTGAGTCAATTTGTGCACTCACCTCATCACTCACACTGGATGCAGCCACATATGTACTCAGATATCTCAATCAAAAACCTTATCGTGGTCTTCTTTATTCAACTAAGTATGATTTTAGATTGCAAGCATTTAGTGACTCTGATTGGTACACTTGTAAAACCACTCGCACATCGGTTACTGGTTTCTGCATTTTCTTTGGAGGTAACCTTATTTCTTGGAAGACAAAGAAGCAAAGCACAGTTGCTTGTTCATCTGCAGAGGCAAAATATAGAGCCTTTGCTACAACAGTGGGGGAACTGCATTGGATAAGTTATATGTTAAGAGATTTTGGTTGCATCGTGCATCTCCCTATTCCTCTTTATAGTGACAATATGGCAACCCTTCACTTAACCATGAATCCTGTGTTTCATGAGAGGACGAAACACATTGAGATTGACTGTCATGTTGTACGAGATGCCTATAAGAGTGGTCTTATTCTTCCTACACACATTCGCACTCGATCACAACCGGCTGACCTCTTTACTAAGGTTGTTTCTGTTGCTGTTTTCTCTTATCTTTTGTGCAAGCTGCATCTATGGGAGATACAGCTTGAGAAGGGGGTGTTACAGTTCAGCTTGATATCCAACTCGAAGAAGGAAGATTATGCAGACAAAAAAAGAGATGACAAATTGGAGTGCTCCACGTCATCACATAAAGCATACTACAAACATGTGCCACCCTAATTTCTTTTATTTTCTCTTTTTATTTATAGCTTAAGGGCACGTGAGTTTGTTAGGGAGACAGTTGTATATACTTTGTTTCTTTTCTCATTTTTTGTACGAAACATTATCTTTATTGAAATACAAGAAAAGTTCTCCATCTTGTTCCTCAAGAATGCACAGGATTTGTGCTTGATTTTACAAAATCTCAACAATTTTCTACTGAACGTTTTGATCGAAACACACTTAATGTAAAACTCATTTCAAATCGAATATGCATTTTGAACATTCATTTTAAAACGCCTCCCAAATATTTCACAAGAATTTTTCTTTTTAAAAGACCCACTCTTTTGTTATTACTAAAAGTCCGGGCATATAAATAAATTGAATCACGTTAAATCGAAATTTGAGAAAATATTTATTCATCAAATCAATTGATGGAGCCAACTTGGACAATACTTCGAATATATTTAAATAAGAGTGGAAACCTTAAATAACCATTTTTACTATCCAAAAACCTTAAATAGCCACTTTTATGTATACATTTAAAGAATAGCCATTTTTCCTTTAATACCCTTATTTTTTGGACATGTTAATACAAATCATAAATTAGTCAAATAAAATACATATTCTATCATTTTTTCTAAATATTTTGGTTATTTTAGAATTAAAATCATATCCTGAAATCGCACATATTTTTTTTTTTTTGTGATTTGTATTTGGTATTTTTTAAATTTATGATAGTTTTATCCAATTTTATGATTATGTATTTAGATTTTTTATTATTATTAAAATGAGAGCTAAATGATTATAAAATTATGATTACGTTCACAGGATTTATTTATAAAATTATTGTTACATATGAAATACGAAATTTAAAAAAAATGTTTTTTAAAGAAAAAAATCGCAAACACGGTAACAAATATTCAATATCAAACGGCAAGATAAATATTTTAATTAAATTAAGAAAAATAATTTTAAATGTATTTTTCATAATTACAATTTCGCAAATGAATTCTCAAATTTATTTACACCCACAAATGGAATCTCAAATTCTCTATAAATCGTAACTTTAATAAATCGCAAATGAAACTGAATTTGCGATTTAAAAGAATTTAATCTCCAATTGTAAATCTTATTATTCTATTTTTTATAAATTTAATTCCAAAAAATTACTATTATTCTATTTATTATAAATATAATTTCAAAAGTGAAAATACTAATTCAAGTAATAATGACAATATTTGTAATAATGCTTGGTAAAATTCAAAACGCTGCAAATATTAAATTAACTAGTATGGCACCCGCGCCGATGCGCGGGACAATTAATTAATTTATTTGTTATAATGTGTTCACTTATATTTGTATAAAACATGTAAAATTAATATATATATATATATATATATATATATATATATGTAAGATAATATATGTGCACAAATATATAATATATTTTATACATTCTGAAATACTTCCTAATATACAACATTAGCAGTACATGAAATTCTAAGAATATCATCATCACTTGCTAATATCTTGAGGCTGCTTCTAGTTGTAATTCTGGAAACAACAACATATAATTGACCATGAATAAAGACAAGTTTCTTCAATAAAATGCCAACACATGATAAGAATTGTCCTTGACTCTTGTTAATAGTCATGACATATAAACAATAAAAGGGAACTGTCTTCTCTGAAACTTGAATGACAAATGTATATCAGAAGGTGTGCGGGTCATTCTCGGAATAAAAACAATTCCACTTGAAGTATTTTCAGTTAGTATCTTAGCTTCAATAACATGATTGCCAAGTCTAGTGATAATTAGATGAGTTCCGTTGCACAATCCAACAGAATGATCTATATTTATCAGTAACATAATGGTCGTACCCACTTTAAGCGTCATCTTATGATTTGACAATTTCGTACATTTCAAGCCATTCAAATATCCAAGTGTGTGCAAATCAATCAACACATTCATCAGTCCATTAGATTTACATATACTGCCTGAACTTAAATAAACCCTACTGTCAGAGGTATTACAATCTATCATGTATTGATTCATCGAATCAATAATACCCATTGTTGGAGCCAAAATTGCTCTATCTTGCAAATATGATAGATCATTATTGCCAGATAATACATTAGGATACGTGCTTTTGACAATTGCCTCTACAGGGTCTCCAGAAAAGTTAAGGTAAATATCATAAGTATTTGGACATTTTCTTATCCATCATTATCACCATCTCCAATTGATGCAACCCACTTTGAGAATATTTTTAATTCAAAGGCTTCAACTTCATAGCTTATATTTTGGAGTCGCATATATTTCGTCAACCTTAAAACTATCACATCTTTCCATAAATATGCTGAATTGATAGTGGCATTGACAATGTCTTATCTTTTTCCCTTCGGTATAACAGACAATATTTGTCTAAAATCACCACTAAAGACCATTATTTTTCCACCAAATGGTCGCTTGCATGATGAACTATTCTTAAACCGCATCAGATCCTTCATGGTTCGACCAAGAGCTTCAAGACAATACTTGTGCATCATAGGAGCATCATCCTAAATAATAAGCTTGCAATTTATAATCAATTCAACTAATGGAGTTCCTTGTTTTATGTTGCAAGTTGAATTCTCATAAAGAGTCAGTGGGATGAAAATTTTCGAGTGAGCAGTTCTTCCACCAGACAACAACAAAGATGCTATTTCGCTTGAAGCAACATTTAGAACTATGTGACATTTACATTTTATTGCAGCAGATAAGGTCTTCCAAAGAAAAGGTTTACCGGTACCACCATAACCACATACAACGAATACTGCAGAACCATCAAATTTAGCTTTTTCCATAATTACATCGTAAACATGACGTTATTCATCTGGTAGCTTTTCCAAGCAGTATGTATGTTTAGATGCTAATTCTTCACGATTATAGTTCATTGTATAGGGAATCTCATTGAAATCTTCAAGATTTTTTCCGGTCTTTTGCAATATTTTCTCATGTTCAACCAACGTAAGATACTTTATAGTGTATGTGTATGAAAAAAAAAAGAGTTATATACCTGAATTTGCAGAATCTTTGTGCCTTTTATAAAGTATATAATCCCAAAAATAAGTCCAACACATCTCTCATACAACTTCGGGTTTGCTCATCGACGTTGTAGTGAGTAGATTGCAAAATAATCGTCTAATAGACTCTGAAGTCCCCCAATAACTTTCTTCAGTTATTCCATTAATGAACATTCCAACAAACATAAAGCAAAACATGCATCTTAATATGACTCATATTGAACTCCATCTATAAACATCATATCCTCGTGGCATTCAGTACCACGAACAATATTTATCAACATTCTGATATAGTATAAATCACCACTTCCTGGTGGAACATAGTAGCATATTCCTATTCAAAAACCCTGTTTCCTTTTAACCCATTCTCTTATTTTCTTTTTCCACACAAATTTTGTTGGAAATCAAACTAATATGTTTAAATGTAAACAAATATTCACAACTTCATAAGTGATTCAAACTTTTTAAATCTCTCATCAACAAAAAAGAACATATTTACTCCTCCGTAGGCTATGTTATAATAATTTCTCAAATATATTTTTCAAACACGAATTTTAATGGATTAGTTGTAAGCCGGATAAATGGTTCTTGTACTTTTTTGCTCTAAATTAAGGTGTGTGGTGTTGTTTCAATACCTTTTACACATGTGAAGAAAATCAAATCCACTTTACAATATATTCGAATAAAATCTATTTTAGTATAGGGCAATTATGTATATCTATCTCAAATTATGGTAATTTATAGAATTCTATCACATACTATTAACTTTATGTAATTTTATCCTACATTATATTTATTTATGGAATTTCATCTCAATCCATTTGACATCATCAATGTAATGCCACATTGTTTATATATTATCATGTTGGCAGTCCACATCAACCTTTGATGTGACAATTTTTTTAATTTTTTTTTATTTTCTACATATTCTATTAGAAAAAGTTATACTCCCTCCGTCCGGCTAAATTGTCCCGGGTTGATCGGGCACAATAACCAAGGAGTGTGAGTGTAAAGTAAGTTGAGTGGAATTAATATTTTATTGTTGAGTGTGAAAAAGTTTCATTTTTAAGTAATGGGACAATTGAGGTGGGACGGACGAAAAAGGAAAGTGGGACAATTGAGGTGGGATGGAGGGAGTAAAATTTAAAATTTTGTAAGTTAATTTTATAATTGAAGTTAATCATTAATTCTATTATATTTAAAATTTTTTAAAATTCAAAATATAATTGATGGGCACAATCCACTTTTGAATTTTAATTATCAAATTTATTATTCAATAACTAATATTAAGTTCTCATTATTTAATTTACATCTTCACTGCCACATCTGTTCCTTTATCTTCGCCGTGCCTTCCAGCATTTTTCTCATTATTTTTTACGTCTCTATCTACAAAATTTATGCACACTTTTATTCAACATTCCATCAAATTAATTTGTAGTTTTTTATAACAACAACTTTTTTGTTTTGTTGGTGTCGCCGCACACTACTACCACTTTCATTTATAGCTGTCCTGCGCAAGCCATTAGTATAAGTTTATGAAATAAGCTTTATCTACAAATAAGTATAGGAAATTAAAAGTCCTAAACATATTTTTTTAAAAGAATAACTTTAATATTAATATTTTATTTTTAATTAATGATCATTATTTAGCTAAATGAAATTTTATTTGATATTAATTATTCGATATTAAGAAATTAGTATTAACTATTGAATATTAAATTAATAGTAAGGGTATTTGTGGAAGATAAAACTATTTTGGCTATTTTTTAAAGATATACATAATAATGGCTATTTAGGGTTTTTAGATAATGTAAATGGCTATTTTCATATATTTCCTCTTTAAATAATTCATATAGATATTTTTTGGAAAATTTTAATTACAAATAAAATATATTTCATCCGTATCGTTGTATTAATCTATTTTTCTATTTTCATATATCCGATCATATTAGTCTCTTTTTTAAAATGGAACCTGGGCTTGAATAAATGGGATAACCATCAATTAATTATAAACAAAAAATGCTTAGACCATTTCCTTTCAAGGCTGCGAACAAATTTGGTCGTGGCTCAAGTAACATATCCCATAAGTCCATAACCCTTCCTTCTCATCTTCCACTACCCAAAACCCTAGTCTAAAACCCTAAACAAAATCTCATGATTGGGAACCATAAATTTGTAACAATTTCAATTTGTTCATAAAATGGCGGTAGTTTCAAGACTCTTCATCCTTCTGGGCGACTCAATCCTCCACAATCCTCGCAGTTTTGCACAAACTCCACTTCTCAAGTGCAATAGACCATGCCTTCTTCATTCCCTGCGCCTAAACCGCCGCATCTCCTCAGCCGCGGCGCTCGATTCCGAGGCTCATGCTCTTCCTACTGCTGCGGTTCCTGCTCACCCTTGGCCTGAATGGGTTAATTTCGTCGACCAATTGAAGGCCAACGGTTACATTACTCAGACTGCTGCCGCGGCGGAAAATGGAGGCGGCGCTTCTGATGAAAGTGCCGCCGTTTACAAGGATTCCAAGTTGGTTAAAGAAGCGTGCTTGAGCTTTGCGCGAGACCGTTTCGACATTTTCAAGTTGCTTTCTTGTTTCTCAGTTTGTTTTATTTTCATTATTTATTTATTTTTTCTGTTGTTAGAGTAAAAGTTTTATTTTTGCGTTGCAGGTCGTTGCCTACTTCAGAAATTCAAGCGATTGTAGAGAAAGGATGTCCTAGTGTTCTCAGAAAACAGGTTAACTCGGCTAAAAGGTTGAGAGCACATCTACGAATTGATGAAGGGGATGTAAGTTTATCTTTGTGATATATATACACACACATTGAGGGAGAGATATTGCAAGCTTTAATAGTAGGATGTATCATTTGTTGGCTTGGTTTTGGATGACTGCAGGCGTGCAGTTCTTGCAGTCTTCGCGGGTCGTGTGATAGAGCATATGTTTTGCTAAATGAATCTGAAACTGTTGCACGTACAGTAGATGTTGTTCGTATCTTATTAAGTTTTGCAGTAGATCCACTTGTTTCTGGAGAAGCAGAAAATAAAGCGCCTGGAAGGGAGCTAATTGAATCATCTGCAAGGAGATTGCTCTCAGCATTAGTTGAGCTCGGGAAGACACCTATTGACCCTAACCTTCCAAAGCCTGTTTCCGTGGCTGATCAAAGAAAGAAGCAACCTCTTGTTTCATCAGATAATGGAAGCTCACAAAATCATGATATGAAGCCGGGAGATTGGGTGTGCACTGAGTAAGAATGAACAATATATAATGGTTTTTTTTCTTTTATCAATCCCAGTTTTGCTTTTGAGTAATCATGTTTACCCATCCATGCAGTAGTTGTATTTATTGATATACTAATGAAAATGGAAAGTTTTTTTTTTTTTTTTTTGGGGCACTTATTTGTCTATCTGAACGGGTAAAACCAAGAATTTAGTTTGAAAGGCTTAACAATTTGCTGAAATAAGTGTGGATTCAACATAATAGTATTACTAGACCTATTTGTCTTATGTTTTCACCTCGGTACTGGTTGATGACGCTGCATATATTATATTTCTTCTTAGCTGAATTGTATTAAATTTTGTACTTCGGCTAAAGACCTGGCGGTGCCTCTCTAATATGACTTGTCTTAGGTTATTGAGTTAATTATTCTTTTTTTTGTTAACCCATGACGGATGATGGCTAAGTGAAAGGAGATTGATTGGTTATGGGGTAATTCCTTAGAGATTTTTGAGTTCTTTATGTGTTTTCTTTTTTCTTTTTTTTTTTGGTTAGAGGAATACATAACCTGTTTTCTTAACTTTCTGCAGTTACCCTTAAACCATTGAATTCTCCGGTGGGTAGTGTCCTGTTCAACTTGTCACTTGCATTCTCAATGGCTTCATATTAGCCTTAGTTTCAGTTTTGGTTTGATTCCTAATCTGTTGGTGGCTACAGATTCTGTTTTTCGTCTTTGAAAATATTAATTTCTTATCTGCATCTCTACTGTGACATCACTGCAGAATTTGTGCATTTTATACTTCGATTTAATTGTAAACTAATCTTCTTGTGGATTAATTGTTCTCTTCTGCTGTGCGTTCTTTGATTGTCTACGAATGATACAGATATATTTTCTTCATTTTGAAATTCTGAAGTTCCTATCTGGTAACTGGTATCATCCAAGGTCATAATTTACGCAACAAATTCTTTCATACTAATTCTGTTTGTGTTGAAAATCTCTACTGTACCACTAATGACCATGGGGCATATCCAAATTTTCAGGTGCAGTTTCATGAACTTTGCCAGAAATATTCAATGTCTGAAGTGTAATGCAAACGGTCCAAAGAGCATGCATACTGGTGGAGGTAGGCCGGAAATGAAAAAGGGTGATTGGAACTGCCCTCAGTAAGTCATAAGTTTCTTTAGATGTAAATTTGTGGAACTCGTGTTCATGATTTGATAGTCCAATCTTATCTGATCTAGTTACAGTTGATTTTTTAAGATCATGCAAACTTGACTTGTTCTGCTAGGATTTGTAAACTGTTGATCCCGTTTGGGCCTTTTCCTTTTTGTGTGCACTTGTCATCATCTTGTTACCATTGGGTAAGCTGAGGACTGAGGAGAGACCTTATTCATTTGCATCCCAATTTCTTTCTGGCATATGCTTCTATATATTATTACCATATCCCAATCTCTTAACGTGCATCTTACAGTCAATTTTTGGGTTCTAGGGCATCGTTTATCTTGAGTCACTTGGTAGACTTAGAGATGGCCATTGCGAACCTGAACCGCCGGAACCGCACCTGAACCGGCCCGGCGGTTCATGGTTCCAAACCGGAACCGTTTTCCGACGGGCCGGTTCAGGTTCCAGGTTTTAACCGGAACCGGTGGTTCCGAACCGTCGGAAAGAAATTAAATCAAAAAAAAAAAAACAAAAGAAAAAACGGTTCCGAACCAGCGGGATAAATTTTTGAAAATCGACGAATCAGTGCGCCACGTGTCGTTGAAAAAAAATAAAATAATAAAATATTCGTCGAACCGGAACTGTAACCGTTTTTACAAGGGCCGGTTCCGGTGCCCGTGGCCACCTCTAGGTAGACTTGAACTTCATTCCTACACGACATTTTCAATTTGATGAGGCACACATTATCTGTTGACAACATGGGTTCTAAGATTTATTGTTCTTCCCTGTGATTTAGGTGTTCCTTTATGAACTTTGCAAGCAACAGGCAGTGCTTTCGTTGTCGATCTTCACGGCCCGAGAGGCAACTGAAACCTGGGGATTGGGAATGCCCGGGGTAAGTTTGGTAGCAAAAATACATATAGCCTTGAAGTTTTGAGTGATTTGGATTTATGGGTACTTGCAGGTGTGATTTCTTGAACTTCAGTCGGAATACTGCCTGCAAGAAATGCAATGCTGAACGCCCCCAATTGTCTGCAATGCACAACGACCTACATACTTGGAAGAAGCCTTACTAAGATGCCTTGAATCTGGAACACCGGAGAAAATTGTGGTAGCCGATGATACCTTCTTCTCCCTTCTGAGTTTTGGAATTTGGATGAAGTAGGGCAGTGGAGACAGACCCCTCTCTCTATCTCTGTTGCCGCTTGGCCATGGTTCTAAGATGATGTCCCTCCAAGGTTCGCTGTTGGAGCCTGTTATTTTTAATATTTACCTATCACATAAATAACGCAACTTTTTTTTTTTATTTAATAATTATTATATATTATTTTAATATCTTATAATAATCCTCATTTTTCTTGGGATGAGAATCACCGCGTTTTGTGTTCAACTCAATTTAGTGTGTTTTTTTTTTTGCCTGTGATCTTTTTACTCTCTCTCTCATTTCCACGTTGTGTTATTGTTTGTATAACACTACCAAAAATTCGCGTTTTTGCGACCGAAAAATCGGTTGCAAATCGGTTGCAAACTGCTGTTTTGCGACCGATTTCGTCCGTCGCAAAAACCTTGGTCGCAAAAAAAATTGCGACCGAAAATTGAATCCGTCGCAAATAAATTTCCTTAAAAAAAATTTTTTTAAATTTTTTTGAACCAGGTTAATTTTTTTGAACCAGCTTTGAACCGGCCGGTCCAACCATCAAATCTGGTGGCTTGCGTCCAAGAGGGTTTGAACTCGGCACCTCCCGCACGCGTGCCGCGCGCGTTACCACTGAACCAAACAATAATCTCATTCTTTATACGTACTAAAAAATATACATATTTTAAAAAAAAGGAATTTTGCAACCGAAAATTCGGTCGCAAATCGGTCGTAAAAAATCTGCGACCGAATATCCGGTCGCAAAATTTAAAATTTCTATTCGGTCGTAATTCCGTTGTTAGTCGGTCGCAAAATCGCGATCCTTTTTTTTTTTTGGTCGCAAATCGGTCGCAAATTCGCAATTTTTTTGTAGTGTAAGATCACAAATGAGTTTAGGATTTAATGTGCCTGTTCAAGAAAAATTTAGAAATTTTTAATTGGACATGGTAATTCGGAAATTGAAACGTTGAATCTAACAAAAATTCACCTTGATGGGATTTGAATTGGATCGCTAGCAGCTTCACAGGTAATCAAATAGGCTGATATTCCTAAATAAACTATTGTTTCTGATATTAAATGTACCATTTTAAGTTTTTAACAAAACGGGAAAAAAAAAAAAAAACCCGGCAGTATTTATTTATTTTTAAAATTTTTTACATTAATCTAACTCACATAGCTCATAAACTCAAACTAGTATTTGGTCTGCATTGACGTGGAATATCTGACAATAAATTTAGCATGAGAAAGAAAAAATGTTGTTGTATTTGGTCTGCATTGAGGAATTAGGAACAGTTGGTGAAGCACAAGGTACTACTACTGTTGATCGCCTGAACTGATCATGTTCCACCGGATATCAACACTTCATCTCGCTCTACTCCTTCTCACCCTCCTCCTCCCGCCCAAAACTCTTGCCCGACCCTTCGACGACTTCCCCGATTCCGAGTCCAAGCCCGACTGGGCCCTCGATCCCGGGTCCTGGTCTCTTCTTTTCGAACCCGTAACCAACTCCGCGTTTTCGAGACCAGATGATGGCGCCGACGTGATTTATTACAATGGGGTGAGCAAATTGGTTGAGGCTGCGAGCAGAGGGGAATTCAGGCTCCTTGAGGACGCGGTGGCGGAGATCGAGGCGGCTTCCGCATGGCCAGTGTATGCTATGGGGATTGGGAGGGAAAGGAACGGTGCCAAAGCTTTCTTGCATCATTATTTTGCTGCGGAGGGCGGTAATATGCAGTCTAAGATGGCTTTGGCATACACTTACCATCGCCAAGAAGTAAGTTTTTATCCTTGATCATACTTCAGCTCCGAGCTTAAGTGAATTCAATCCTCAGCCTTCTTTAGCTCTGACTAAAGTTTTATGAAGATTATTGCGCTTTTTCCCTTGTAGAGAATTTTATGAAAGACGATAGCAACTTCTTTGACTGTTGGTGAGGCTTAGGTTTTAAGGAAAGCGGTCGAGGTTACTTGATCTTTGCCTTCAATATGAGAAATAAAGAATTTTTAAGTTTGTGCGAAGGAGAACTTAACTTCATAAATGATGTAAAATTGTTCCTTGAAATGCTTATGCTTTGTTCATGGCTAGACAAACTATTTCTTCATATAGAATTTAGTGGGCCATATCTTCTGTTCGAGTTCTTTTGTATGACTAAGCTTAGAAACTAGACCATTAGAGAACCAAAAAGTGAATGAAATGAGACACCTTTGGCTTAACAAAAGAAGAGAAAAGATTAAGTTACATAGTGGCAGTCTATCAATGGAAGTCATTGTTTAAACTATTCGTTAATGATTTCATCCATATTTTTTTTATTTGGTGCAGATGCATGAAAAAGCAGTTAATCTGTATGCTGAATTAGCAGAGGTAGCTGTGAATAGTTTTCTTATTTCAAAGGATTCGCCTGTTATTGAACCAGTTCGAATCCACACTGGCGCTGAGGAAAACAAAGAAGCTCTTAGGAAGTCTAGAGGAGAGGATGATGAAGATTTCCAGATTTTGCAATATCATGCACAAAAAGGCAATTCAGGGGCTATGTACAAAATTGGAATATTTTATTACTTTGGGTTGAGAGGTGTCAGAC
>JAPKLW010001303.1:61993-74028 GCA_026898455.1 Plectranthus barbatus
AGGCATTACAGTGGTTCTCAAAGGCAGTAGAGAAGGGCGAGCCCAGGTCAATGGAACTTCTAGGGGAGATATATGCAAGTGGTGTTGGGGTTGAATGTAACTATACCAAGTCTTGGGAATATTTTAATCTCGCATCGAGACAACAGCTTTATTCAGCTTACAATGGCATGGGATATCTATATGTAAAGGGTTATGGAGTGGAGAAAAAGAACTACACAAAGGTATTTTCTCATTTCAGTCCATTGTTTTCTCATCTTTCCCTCCTATTATTTCTTTTGGTCATTTTTTCGCAGCTGTCTTTCTACTATCTCTGTTAGTACTGAGACTTGACATGGCATTGATACTCGAAACTTCCTTACAGGCAAAAGAATACTTTGATAAAGCTGCTGAGAATGAAGAACCTGGTGGCTTCTACAACCTTGGTGTGATGTATTTAAAGGGACTTGGGGTTAAGCGGGATTTGAAAATAGCAACCAAGTACTTTATACTGGCTGCTAATGCAGGTCAGCCGAAAGCATTCTATCAATTAGCAGAGTTGTTCCATACCGGTGTGGGTCTCAAAAAGAATCTTCAGATGGTAAGAGTTAAGAATATGCTCTCTTTCCACACATCCTAAGTATGGCTTTCTGTCTGTATTCCTCTCCGAATGATTTGGAGAAAGTTTCATTAGTGCCTGATTCGCCAGCAGTGCCTTCAATTTCATTTACTATTTGCATTATCTCTGCTGTTTAGGTTTTACTTGATCTTCTTGAATTCTTGCATTTCTCATCCCTCAAGTTTGCATTTGGTAATTATATTTCGCACTTCATTTTAGGCAACAGCATTATACAAAACTGTTGCTGAGCGTGGACCATGGAGCTCCTTGTCTAGATGGGCACTAGAGTCATATCTGAAAGGTGATATTGGCAAGGCATTCCTTTTATATTCAAGAATGGCCGAGTTAGGGTATGAGGTCGCACAAAGTAATACTGCTTGGATTCTTGACAAGTATGGGGATCGAAGTATGTGCATGGGGGAGGCTGGGCACTGCACTGATGCTGAAAGGCATCAACGTGCTCACATGCTGTGGTGGCGAGCTTCTGAGCAAGGAAATGAAAATGCTACTTTGTCTCTGGGGGATGCATATTACTATGGACGAGTAATGTGCAACTTCTTAGACTCTCCGCTCTTATGATGAATACGTCTACCCTCTGTAGTGCTTTATGTACAATACAATTACTTACGTTATTTGTATTCTGTAGGGTACAGTACAAGATTTTGATCGTGCTGCGGAAGCCTACATGCATGCTAAATCTCAAGGCAATGCCCAGGCCATGTTCAACCTTGGATGCATGCATGAGAATGGGTTGGGACTACCGCGGGATCTTCACCTTGCCAAGCATTACTACGCTCAGGCCTGTGAAGCTGATCCTGGGATGAAGTTACCTGTATCAGGGCCCGAGAGGCAACCGAAACCAGGGGACTGGGAATGCCCCGAGTAAGTTTAGTGATCTTGCTTAAAATTTATATAATTAACCTTCTTTTTTTTTTTTTTTGAGTGATCGATGAGATGTATTTGTATCATTTAGAATTTTGGCTACTGCCTGCAAGAAATGGAATCATGAATGTCCCCCGAAGGATCAAATATTTGGATGAAGCTTTACTTGGTTTAAATATGGAGCACCACAGAAAATTAAAATTACCATCTCCCTCTTGAGTTTTGGAGGAGGTTCAGCTGTGGAGACAAGCAGGCTTCTCTCTCTCTGTGTGTGTTGCCATGGTTCTAAAGATGATATCCCTTCAAGGTTAGTTGATGCTGCCTGATATTTTCAACATTTACCCATCACAAAAATAACGCCACTTTCCTTTCTTGTTTTCAAGTGGTGTAAATTATTAGGTAAGGCAAAAACTTCTTTGAAACTGTGTCACTGTTCTTAGTTTGTGATATAGTAGTTTTTATAAACACTTAATAATTTTAGCTAGCAAATTATTAGAATAGATTTTTGGAGTTTTTCATAAGGGTTGTTATTTACTAAACTACATTTAATCAAATTGTTAGAATAGATTTTTGCTCTTTTTAAATGGTGTATTTTATTATTAGAAATGTTGTATTTAAATAGCGTGTTTTACTATGCATTTACTCGGTTTAAATAATGTTTTTGAAATATAGTGATGAATTTACTTAATTTTATTAATACTTAATTTACCAGACAAGATTTGTGAGACGGTTTTGTACAAAACCTTTTCATTAGATAATATTTTAATATCTGATAATATTCCAATGAGAATCTTTAGAATCCACGTATTGTGTTCTATTACACTTCAGTTGCTCCTCTTTCCTTTTTTGTTTATCTCGTTACTTAAAATAAAAAGTTAATGCACACTCACTGATAAATAACTAATTTCTTCTATCTTTGCTTATATTGGTTATTGGGGCGATCCTCTTGGGAACATCGTGCTCAAGTTTGACTCGTTTAATTTTGAGTCAAACTTCGAGTTTTTTTATCGAATACTTTGATGTTCACGAACTTTATCGAGCCTAAACGGACATTCTGAATTTAGAATATAATTTTAAAAAAATCTATTATTTTGAAAAAAAAAATATTATTTATTCCAAAACTAATTATATTCATGCTCAATTTCTATTTTTTTCATTATTAGAAAGGTTTGTCATTATTGTTTTTCTTAAATCACGAAAATATTATTTTTATAAAAGTAAATATTTTATATTTTTTAGTAATTTTAGCTAACGTACCTGCTCACGAGTCGAATATTATTATGTTTAAATTTGGTTCATTTAATAAACGAGCTTTATTAAACAAAATCGAATGAGCTTTTATCGAGTCGAATTCCAATTAGTTCATGAACTGTTTGGTTCATTTACATCCCTACTCACAAAATTTCACTTAATTTGAGATGTTATTGTTTATATAAATCAGAAATGAGTTTATACCATTTATGATGGAGATCCCGGTGGGCTGAATGAAGAGAATTAATTGAAGATTAATTTTTGTTTTGAATTAATTTAATTTTCGAGTTTAGTTAATTTTTGAATTATTTTAGTTTCCTTTTATTACAAAGATATTGAGATATACATGTTGTATATCTTGATAGATTTGTTTTCCTTATTAGATTAGGGTTTGAAGTTGCCTATATGTAGGCCTTATTTTGGACGATTTTAATTCAGTTTTTAATAAAATTTGTGAGATTGTCTTCTCAATTACTACGAATTCTAGTAGCCCTAGAATTCAAAAAATCCTGACTAATCAAACGGAATTCCGCAGCTGTTTGTGGCATCTTCGCTATATCTTTCGTTGTGAGCCGAGTTGCTTTTTGAGTCGTAGGGGTTCGTTCGCATTCTTGCATACGGTTCTCTAAGGGTCGAGTCATAGGCGTTGGATTTCCCATCGTATCTGTTCGAGTCGTGTCCGCGTGCGTTCCTTATTCATCGATTATGGGCTGCGATCCAAACCTTCCCGGCGAGGATCGTATCAATTTATACCTATCTATATAATATACTAAAAGAATTCCGGATTTTTCTTTTTTTCTTTTGAAAAACATGCACATATTCAAATGAAAAATATCAAATAAACTAAATTTTTGCAATTATTACTTGATGGTTGGAATATGTTAATTTATATAATATATTGAAAAATGTGTTAAGACACCGAGTGGGTAAAATGAATAAACTTAGAAATTAAACATAATTTTTGGTGTAAGATACTAAACGACAAATATAATGAGTTAAATTATAATCTTGTAAGTATTTTGTTATTTTGATAAAATTGACAAATGTTAGGATTATAAATGCAAATACTTTTAGTTTTGGTACAAATTTTAAATTTGAATAAGTGTTGTGGTGAAAGTTATTAATGAATTTAATAATTTGTGTTCTCTTTCGGGCCAAACTCTTGCTAGACAAATGTTGGGTCATATTAGTTTAATTATTTTATTAGAGACTTTGGGCTACTTAAATTATTTATCTTGTTGGGCTAAAATTTGGGTGGAATGCATATAATTATTTTCTTTCCAAATTCATTTAATTTATATATATATATATATATATATATATATATGAGTGAAAAATGGATATTTCTTGAATTTGTTTAATGTTTTGGATATTTTCATAATGTTTATAGTTTTTTTAGTTATTTAAAATATTTTCCATAACCTTGATCCTGTAAGAAGTTCTTCGCATTCTCTGGTCTTATTAATGTAACTTCATTTATTTATAATTAGTGGTTTGCCAGTAAAAATGTAATTTGACTAGGTCTAGGCCGATTTTTATTTATTTAAAATGTAATTTAACAAATTCTAGGCCGTGTGTTGAAGCCGAATTTTTATTGAAAATTCAATTTTAACAAATGGTGTCATTTCCCAACAATTTCAACAAACCATGAGTTAAATTGATTACATTTTAATGTTTTATAAGATAAATATGGAATGTAATTTATTTAGTAAAATTAAGAATTAAAAAAGTTGCGAGTCAAGGCCAGGTCTAGGTCTGAGTCTGGATCGAGTCAAGGTCTAGTAAAATAAAAACATACTATCAATTATAGAACATTTGATTAAAAAAAATAAAAATAGAAGGGGAGTTAGTTGTAAATAAAGAGAACGATTTTACTTTGGAATTATATTTCTCGTAAAGTATAAATTTAATTTTTATTAACAACTGTAATATATCATATAATTGTTTTATTAAAATAAATTGAAGGTTACTATTGTCAAACACAATAAATTACACATTTTTAAAATTACTTTTTTACCCTTGTCTGGCCAAGTACATGCGGTCATATCGGCTGCAAAGTTTGTGGGCGAGACTGGAGTCAAAGTTTAATTTGAAATTCAAAGTGCAACTCATTTTCCTCATTCTACAAATAAATACAAAAAGGGAAGCTCTTAGGTTAGGCATGCATAAATAGTTTATGTGAGTTTTTCAATTAATCAAAGTCAAATTCATCTAATATACCCTTATTGAGGATTAATAAACCCTATTTGGGATGAGTGAATTCATTTAGGTATGGATAAAACCAGTGTAAACCGTTTAGGCGTGTCTGACGTAAGTTTTTGCTATACAAAAAAGTTTAATAGGTAAAATGTGTAATATGTAATATACTTATAGCTAAAACAAAACCAATGTCATTAAATTCAAGATTTTTATTTTCTCATCCTACTTCACGTTCTTGCTCATATATTTTTTGAAGGGGGATCGAAAAGGCTAGAATTATGTTACCAATTCAATGAATCCACCAAATAACAATTTCGACTTTATAAATTATTTCTCGGAGTTAAATTTAGGAGATTTTTAATAGGTGCGATTATTTATTTTAATTGATTATTATTTATGAGTGGTCTGGTTTTATTGTATTGTCGTATTATTAATATTTTTGGTATTATAAGTGCTTTTTAATTTATACTGTATTCAATTTTCTATAAGTTACTCGAATTATTTTGTAGTTCGGTATTGTAATGTACTCCTTAGTTTATCATGTTTAACTAAATGTGGTGTTTTGTATTGTAATTTATTCTATCTACCAATTTTTAAGAAAACACAACCATGAATTTGAATTATGCTGATTTTATAAATTGAAGTCTTGTGTAGAATTATATATATTCTATTCTATTATATATCGTTAGATACAGGGGCGGATCCAGAAATTATGTAGGGGGGCTCCATTGTATTTTTAAGTTAAAAAAAAAAAACTAAACAATAAAGTACGAATATTATTTTATAATAATTATAATATGTACAAAAAAATACATATACTAAAAATATTTTATAAAAGATACATATTAAAAGAATTACATACTATAAAAACTAATTAGTAAAAGAATATATACTAAAATTAGTAAAAATATTATAATTTTTTTTTATTTTCAGCCCCTTCATCTTTATAAAAATCCGAAAATAAGGGGGCTGTATTATAAAATTTGATAAACAAAATTTTTTTAAAAAAATTAGGGGGTGGAGCCCACCCTAACCCTCAAGTGCATCCGCCCCTAGTTAGATAGATATATGTATAATTTATTAATTATTTTTGTGAATTTTATAATGTAGATCATTGATTCACGTAGGTTTACCGGGTATGCATGGTTGAAATTTCAGGAGGGATTGCAACTACGTAATCTCGTAATCATCCATGATACTGAGATGAGAGTCATAAGACAATATATTTATGTGAAAAGAAAATCAAAATTCAATAATTAAAAGTCAAGCAAGTGCAAGATTGATGACTTGAGCTGGGTAGCCAACCTCTTCCAGGTTTTAGTTATCCAGTTTCAATGAAGTGCTCCATCAATGCTTGGAAAAGATGCATCATTAAAGTGGTTGTACAAGTGTGTAATGACTATGTTTAGTATGGATTTGTTCTTTATTAATATTGTAGTTAGGGTTATAATTTTTGTTTTAAAAGGGCAAAATGGTATAATTAAAAAATTATTTAAATTATGGGAGCTATGAATAGAAAAAATGTGGCTATGTTTAGAATTAATCAATTTTATGGATACAAAGAAAAAATCACTTGCTCAAAACAAAATTCCCTTTAAGATATTAACTAGACCGTTCTTTCGGATTCTCTCATTTATACCACACCCTTTTGTCAGTACGCCTAAACGGATTAGGCGAATTTTATCCATACCCAAATAAATTCACTTATCCCAAATAAGATTTATTAATCTTCAATTATAATATATTAGATGAGTTTGTAAATAAAATCCGCCTAAACCGTTTAGACGTGCCTAACATAAGACCTTCCCTTAATAATTTTGTTTGAATAGAGTTTCTTAGAAATTGAGGAGAATCGTAGGGACTTGTTTTATTTTGGCTAAAGATTGGTTTGGGGTCCCTGTAGTGTGATTTTAATCTATTCAATTAACATACAGGAGAAATATACATAGAAAAAATACTAAACTCTTGATCAACAAAGTCAGTTCGAGGTGTTTGCTGGGAGGAAGAAGCATCCTTGTCACATAAAAAGTTTGTTTGCTGAGAGGAAGAAGCATCCGTGTCACATAAAAAGTAAAACTGTAGCAGAAGTTGATGCGCTTCTAAGCGCAGCAGGCGAAATGGCAGCCTTTATATTTTCTTTATAGTTCCACAGCCCTGGGACAGCATAGCATCCACACTGCATCATAAACTTCATCCCCCATTCTTCTTTTAAGTTCTACAAATAATTTGTTTTCTTCCTTGAGCACTTATAGAAGAATGGGGGATGAAGTCTATAATGTTGTGGCAACGGGGTTGAATGAAATCCGAGAATACAACTCAAGTGGATGCTAACAATAAAGAAAATCCGTAGGCTGTCATTTCGCCTGCTGCACTTAGAAGCTCCACAACTTCTGCTACAGTTTTACTTTTTATGTGACATGGATGCTTCTTCCTCTCAAAAAAGCCTTAGTCCCCAATATTGTAATCCTTAAATCTAGCTCAACAGCTCGGAAAGGCCCATCGAGAGAAAAATGTGGAATATATATCGTCTGTTGTGAGCTTGCCAGCACCAATACCACCGCATTCTTCTCCACTTCTTAAGTTAGCAACTTCCAAAGCAGGCTCTATCAAAACAAGAAAAGCAACAACCTTAAACAAACAAGGTACTCAAAACCATAAAGTTAATTAATAATTTCTCAAGAAAACCCCATTCCAACAAAATTATCGATATACATATATATATATATATAGTAGGGGAAACATTTATAGAATATAATATGAGGATTAGCAATCACAAAGTGACAAAAGAGTGTGGTAAAAATGAGAGAATCCGAGAAAAATACCTTGATAGAAGGAAGGGTCTAGTTCCTTCTTCTCCTCAAGCATCATAGTCATCAATGACAATGTTGTCTCATGGTGCTCCATGGCCTGCAACAGATCCAAATTTTCATTATTAATTTGAAACGATTTCATTGTCCAAGTTGCCGAAATTAACATACTAAATAAATAAGAAAGAAAAAACAATATATATATATATATATATGGACCATATGATAAAAGGATCGAATTGGAGTCCATGAAGTGATTTTGAAGTGGAGTTTAGACTAGAGACTGAAACTAATTAATTAGTTCACATCATTAATCACGGACAGATAAAGATAGAGAAACAAACCCAACATCAATACAGCAAGTGAAAGTGAAACATTATCATAAAACTCAAGACGAAGACGTGAACTTAAAGTTATGGAGAATAGATCGATGAACAAAGCAGGATACTTCATATTAAACAGTCGAAAGAGGCTCTCGAAAGCCTAGAAATCAGTTAGAGAAAGAAATAAGTGAAACATGAAAGAGGAAAATGGGAGGAGCTGCAACAGCATTCAGGAAGATGGTAATCGGCAGCGGCGCAAGGATGAAGTGGTGCAAGAGAGGGTTGATTGGAGAGAACAGATGGTGTGTGAATTGTGATAGACGAGCGGCGGATAGTACTAAGAAATTAGGGTTTAGACATTCTATTTTTATTTTTACATACATTGTTAAATAAAATAAATCTAAACGTATATTTAATACATTAATATAAACAGGTCGGCCTGTTTAATTAGAGAGACCTATTATAATAATAGTTCAAGCTTGGCTATTAAATTATGTAGGCTTTTAAAAAAGCTTAAACCTGGCCATATTATTAAAAAAGTCGAGTCAGACCAGGCTTAAGACCTCTGCTGGACGGTCTAGCTTATTTCCACTCCTACTTACCATTTTTTTCCCCACTAAATCAACAGACTTTTTTTCGAGATAAAATAATTTTTAACTTTATTTTAATTTTTATTAAAAACTTTTAGTAGTATTTATTATTCACTGTTAATTATCTAAAACATAAGAAGTATATTTTTAAGGCATGTTTGTTCTATTAATTTTTTATTAAATCAATTTTATCTATTTTTTAATTTTAATTGTGCTTAATTAATTTGAGTTTAAATTGAGTTTTAGATTAGAGTTGTAATCATATGTTACCCATACGGTACCAACCATTACGTAATTATCTTTATGTAATATAGTACATTATATTGCATACAATATTATATTGTCTTTGAGCTTAAATCATGATTATCGTATTATATTATCTATAACAATATTGTGATATCTTCGTAATGTATCTAATTTATCTAAATAATGTAACTAATTTATCTAGTTAAGTGTTAAACTTAAAACCCTAAGCATGAGAAATTGTTTTCTTGTGTTCCATCTCTTGAGGTGTCTTGGCCTCTTCTCTTTAGGAGTTAGGACATAAACACTCTTCTATATACGAATCTTTTTCTATGGATTTTATATTGAAAAAATATATTTGTTAATGGGTGAAAAATATCGAAAGAAATAGAAAGAAGGAAAATCATAGATCGAACACCCGTGGTGTGTTTCATTATATTAAATGATGTTTTTAATACATATTGAATGTTGTGGAATCCTCCTTTTCTCTTTAATGAGAGGGGTTATTTATAATAAATGAAAAAGACTAGTGTCTGGCGAATGACTTCTTTGAAAAGTCGTGTCCCTTGAACTGAGACACCTCTTCGAACTGCACCTCTTCGAACTGTGACACGTCTCTTCGAACAGGTGTCCTTCGGTCAACATGGAGAGACTGGTTCGTCCAAGGCAGTACCTCGAACTGATAGCTCCTCGAACTAACAGTTCGAATGACAGCTCTTCGGCCAGAAGCAGTTCGGCTCATAACCTGTTTGGTCTAGAGGTAGCTCGGACTGGTTGAGCTCGAACTCGAACTTTGTGTATGGTTGAATAGCTTGCCTTAGAATATTAATTTTGTATTTTTGTGCTTCTTCTTTGGTCTTTCTTTTTCGATGGACTCCAAAATGGGCTTGCTCATTTTTGGGTAATAACAATATTTATTAATATAATTTGAACATAAAATATGATTCCATTTCTTCAAATATTTTTCTAACTGTTTAGCCCACCCACGGTAGTAATCATATCCCCAACTTAGGACAAACAAAAATAAAATTAAAAAATGGGACATCAACTTTGACATGAGACGGCCACAAACATGGTTACCCCTCCCACTTTTTTTTCACACACACATGTGGCACTCTTGTATTATTAATCTTTTTTTTTCTCAATATAGTTTAGGTTTTATATTTAAATAATTATTAAAGATATCTAAATTTGTGAAAAAAAACTGTTACAAATAAAAGTTAGGAGTTCATTTTTTTCAACTAAAGGAAATTTATTTTCTCATTGCCGTTTTCCTCCACACTAAGAAAAAAATCATTTATTCATTGTCATGGATCTCAATCTATTATATTATTTGTTGTAAATCTAATCCTTCATATATCGCAGATAAACAATAATAGAGAGAAAACAATAGAGAGAACAAGATGGAGAGAAAAATATAGAATATTATTATTCATTGATGTGTATGGAGAATTACAATATGATGTTCTATATATAAGGATGAAATCATATCTTCTACAGAAATCTAGAAAGATATGTATATATCTCTAAAGTATATCTTAAGTAATGTCCACCAAATAAATATATTTATAACACTCCCCCTTGGACATTACTTCGTTATGTTCATGCCTCATTAAAAACCTCGCCGAAAACCCTATGGGATAAAACAGTCGAGGAAAAGAGTACATGACATATGTTTATTCATGTGTTGCACTAGATGCCTCATTAAAAACCTTAACTAAGAAAACCCAATGGGAAAAAACTCAGCAAGGGAAAAAGAGTACATCTATTTAGCCTTCTGGGCATAATGTAAACCTTCAAGGTTTAATTTTTAAAATGTCGCTCCCCCTCAAAACAATGATATTCAAAATCTTCATGATTAGTTTGAATTTATCACTTCACTCCACATGATGATCTTATAATTATAAACAATCCAATTCTATCCATATATGTAGGAAGTGACTCTATGAATAATCTTCAGGATTATCACAAGATATATATTCTAAATAACAAATTGATAATTCTTGGGGAATTGATGTGGGTAAAAGAATACAACTCTAGTGTACCCACTACTCATATATGCAACACAAGTATATTATCCTCATACTGGAGGATGATGAACATTTTAAGTATCATAATATCATATGATCTTCCAATGTATGCAAAATAATATTAATCATATTCCTTTTGTAATTCTCAAAAGAAAATATCATGTATGAGTGGTTTAGAAGAGTATTCAAACTGATAAGAAATGTCAATACCATAACATATAACAAAATAAGGAGTACGAGATCTATAATTATCAAGATCAAATAAATATTCATTTATTCACTTAGACCACCAATGTCATACTTGGTTTCTTATAGAATATACCAAAATTTTATACCTCTGAAGATAACAAATATTGTGCTTATTTCAATGTATCTTTGTAAGAGAAGCACCAAGTCTTGCTAGCAAGATAATTTTGAATATTGTATCAGGCCTGATAAAATATAGTGTACAAAAGACACTTAAATTGAGAACTTCTGGTCCAAAAATATCATATTATCTTCTTTAAGTCTAAATGAGATGTTATCCACTTCTGGGGATCAAATGACATTGATGTTCTGAATAGATATAATAGATCTCTCTAGAACTCTTAAACATTGACTGGTGTTATAAATAATAATAACTCTTTCGAGGGATTGTCGATCTGCAGGTCGACATCATACTTGGTCTTGTCCAAGTCTTTTTATTTCATACTCCGTCTTTAGGCATGAATTCATTTTCAAGTTAATAAATTCCTTCTTCAAGAGGAATTTATACAGTGATCTCATCACTATATATGTTGCGATCTATTTTTTATAAAATCCATCAGGGATTTAATATAAATATTATCGTACAATGACTCATATCAATATGTAGTCATGAAATTTAGTAACTGCACATATAAATTTATATTTTCTGCCATAAAAATCAAGTAGCGGAACATTATGTCATTCCAATAGGAGAGTAATTTATTTAAAATCAAGTATGGGTCTCTGCGAAAAACCCTTGAGATCTTAATCTCGCTTTATAATTTACCACCTCATAGTAATCAATATATCATGCAGGGATAAAATTCATGAGCGAGTTGATAGCGCGTTTCGCAACGCGCTAAAGCTGCAAGTGTACAGACCACTGCAGA